>JAXGGA010007248.1:0-63941 GCA_038373865.1 Uloborus plumipes | reverse complement strand
TAAATAACTTTGGGGTATATAAACACATAATTTGTTCTTCTGCTTGTCTTGCATTCTTTTTGCTCCATGAATGTTTGATGTAACTGAAAATTAAGACAGGGGAAAAAATTTCATACTTTAAGGTAGCACTAAGTACTCGACAATAAACTTTTTTTTTCAATTAGACATGCTAAACGATATCCAGAAAATATGGTTTTTAAGGGGACTAAATCATTTAATTTCTTTATTTAAAATTTATGTACCTTGTCCCCACAAGATACTTCATCAGGGCCAGTAATCAGGAAATTTTCTTCATTAATAATTAGTCGGATAATCACTACAAACGTTTAATAGAAATTCCTGTTTAAAGAAAATGTATATGAACATTTTTAACTGTCTAATGATTAATAATTCTTGAACTGATAAAACAGATGCTAATACATGTACATTGTACACATATCGCATTAAGAGTAATAATAAAAGAATATCTATCCCTAAACCTCAAACACTGTAGTAAAAATTTAATATTTTCCCCCTTTTACTCAAAAATAAATTTCTAAGATACTATCTTATTTGTAAAAAATATCAAAAATGTGTAAAAATATAAAGTATAGTATTTTTGCAGCACTTTCAGAACTGTTTTAGAAGGGCGCGAATATTCATTTTTCCTATTATTCATGAACAGTAGTAATCCAATACATTTGGAGCACTGGTTTTAAGTTTTAAAAGAAAATTGCATTTCCATAAATTGCTTTCCGTGTTTACATATAGATGGCACTACTCCGTGTTTTGGGATGAATTTGCATAGAAGTTATTTATGTTTGTTTTGGAAATAAAACACTTTTTAGCTTGATTCTAACAATTCTAAATGTTTATTTATTTTACGATGTCAAGACAGTTAATACCTATTCTCTCCCCCCCCCCTTCCTAGCACGACGTTTACACTCTGTTCTGACATTTTTCTTTCACTTCCCGTACTTTCCGAACCTATGGGCGGCGTTAGGCGATTGATTGACACGCAATCGACCAATGATGGCGCGTATCTTTTCGCATGTCCAAAATCGAGTACGGTATGCTTAAATGCCCACCGGACACCCTTCGCGCCGTCGCCCGACGTCTTTTCTCTACTCAGCCCCCCATATGCAAACGCATTCAAACAAGTGCCCGCGCTTTCTCTCCACTTGAGCAAAAAGATGCGAGGTCATTAGCGGGAGAATCGCATGCAGTGTGCGTAGATAAATGAATAAATGAGTAGGTACAGATTATTTATTTATGCAATTATTGCAGCGCTGGAATATTTTATAATAATATTTGGAACCCTTCCGTTTTGTATTTTCGTCTCCGGTGCTTCGTTTATCAGTTTTTAGTTGCTCAGCTAATTTTGTGCAGCACAATTAAATCGGTGAGTGCAAAAGCAACACCAGTCAAGAATTTCAAATTTTTCAGGAGAGAGAAAAAACGCCATAGCTCCTCCAAATTTTCAAATAATTGAACAATTCTTTTTTTTCCTGCATCATAACATGCATGTATGTTGCTATCATGCAAAAACCACATAGATTCAATCTAAATCGGGCTCAGGAAAATTTAAAATGTAATTTTGACTGATGTTGTTTTTGCACTCAATAGGCTTTTACACTTGGGGGAAAAAGTTATCATACGTTAAAAGTTTATATTTATTCATGATTTCATCAGATATGCTCTCTGCTTTATTATTGTAACACATGACTTTAAAAAATTATCAAGCTCTAAGAACAGATCAGTTTTACTCATATATCGCTAAAAAATTACGAAATCAAAAGAAATAAAGAACTTTGAAACTTTACAGTATAAGGAATATGGGTTATCAACAACAGTGGAAGGTTATTACAAAAATGGAGCAGCGATTACTAAATCTACACCAATAAAAGAGGAACAAAAACAAAATATGGGTATGTACATCTCTTAAAATAGATCACGTTCTATTTTAAGAGACGTTATAACCTATTCATGTGAAGTCTTTGATCAAGTAAATAGTTCCTCACAAAAATGTTTTCAGGAATACATACAATCATCTTCTTGATATTTCCCATTTTACACAGTTCAGTCACATTAATGTGACCACCACGTACTTTCGACTTCGACGTTAAATAACCAATCACAGAAGGCACTTGGTAGCACAGTGCAGTTGAGAGTATATAAAGGGTGTGCGACGCAGGGCCTGATTAAGATATCATGGGGCCCTAGGCCAAATACATTTTTGGGGGCCCCCTGCACTGAGGCTTCACAATTATAGACATAGGATACAACAAATTTAGGCATTGACTACAACAATTTTAGCCATTTGGGGGACCCTAAGTTGTGGGGGCCCTAGGCCGCGGCCTAGTTGGCCTATTTGATAATCAGGCCCTGTGTGTGAGGGTTTTGGAAAACATTTCTATCGTTGGCGTAATGCAAAAACGAAGCGATTTATACGACGTACAAAAGGGCATGATCATTGGCTTTCGGGCCAAGGGTGGAAGCATTTCCAAAATGGTTGATTTTTTGAGCTGTTCGCTTGCCGTCGTGGTAAAAGTGTACCATGAGTGGCAAAATGGGACTGTCCAAAATCAGCGACATGGAAAATGTGGTGCACCAGGAGCCACAGATGACAGAGGCGAACGATGGCTGCGGAGATGCGTTCTGGTTAATAGACGAGCTACCGTTAAGCAACTGACCCTTCAGATGAACCAAGGGGCTACCAGCATCGGCTCCCAAACTACTGTTTAGCGGACGCTGCTGCGTCTGGGCTTCCGAAGCAGAAACCTGGTACATGCATGTATGCTGATTACTGTCCATCGACGACGAACCCTGGAATTTGCATACCAGTACCGCAGCTGGACGTCCATTGAGTGGCGATAGGTAGCATTTTTTTGTTGAATCACGTTTAATGCTCCATCAGACCGAAGGACGTTGGCGTATGAGGCGTGAAACCTCTGAAGCCAAACATTCTGCAGCATTGCCGGAACGATCCAAGCTGGAGGCGGGAGCATTATGGTCTGTGAAATGTTTTCCTGGCATTCTCTGGGTTCACTCATAATTGTGGAAGGCCCGATGAATCAATACAAGTATGCATCTGTCCTTGCGGACCATGTCTACCCCTATATGCGCATTGTTTTACCTCGGGATGATGGCATCCATCAACAGGACTATGCGAAGTGCCATACAGCTTCCAATGCACATGCGTAACTCGAAGAGCACCAGGATGAGTTTACCCTTCTTCCGTGGCCAGCAAACTCTCCTGACTCAGTCCCAATCGAGAATATGTGGGACCATCTCGATCGAGCTATTCGCGCCATGAATCCTCACTCGCCCAATCTAGCTCAGTTGGCCACGGTATTGGAGTCGACATGGCTCAAACTAATAGTGAACACCTTCAGGACCCAAACTGAGTCTCTTCCTGCACGTCTCACAGCAGTCCACTCTGTGAAAGGTGGTTATTCTGACTTTTGACAGTGGTCACATTAATGCAGGCCCGGATTACTAATTAGGCCAACCTAGGCCCTGGCCTAGGGGCGCAAGGCAAAGAAGGCGCATATCAAGGAGGAAAAATTTAAGTAACAGTTCGTTGAAAAAAAAGGAGTGCGGCGGGCGTACTAAATGGAAAAGAACATTTCAACGAGACGGCAACCTGCCCGTTGAGCAGAAATAAATAAATAAAAAGCAAATGGAAGGGGGCGTATGCTTGAGTCAAGGGAATTCCTTTCTTGGACCCTTTTTTAATACCTTTGATTTGAACAATTATTTCTTGAAAATATAATTTTGGCAAAGTGAAAAACTTTGTAGTAAAAGAAATGACATAGAAAATGTTCAGTTACAAAATTTTTCAAAATAATTCTTCTCTTGATATCTTTAATCCATATCAGGGATCGGATACCAGTATGTATTTTGCAATGAATAATTTGTTAATTCATATTTGTTTATGAGTGCTAATCATCAAGTGCGCTCGAAATTTAAAATTTTGGAAGGGAGTAATTATGAATATACTGAATGAAAGTTTACCGAATGACAAATTACTAGTATGCCCACATACTTGCGTCTACGAAAAGAGATGTTAGATATATTTATAGATAAAATATATATAGCAATACTGTATTCAAATTTGCCGAATTGTCCGACATTGTTCGCCAAATAAGGAAATTTTGGGGAGGCCACAGTGATCTCCCATCGTCTATTTTGTGCACAAAATATTCATCATAGACTGTTTTCACAGACATCCGACAAAAGATTGGGCAGAATGTTTTACAACAGGGCTTCCCAAACTGTGGTCCGTGGACCCCTTAGGGGTCCGCCGAGCTTTAGTCGGGGGTCCGCGGTGAATCACGAAAAAAAAAAGGGTTTTAAAGCTTCAAAATTACTTTTTTGCTTTTGAAAACCAGAGTTTTCCTTTTCGAAGTATGCAGTTGCCCATTATGCCATACTCAATATTTTGAGACAGGTTGCTGCAAGATCATGCGGTCAAACCGTTTTCTGCTCTGACAAAATCGTACTGTCTGTCATCATGTTTATATGAATATTTGATAGACATGTTAATATGGATATTTGATTGACATAACTTCAGGCTAAGCCTTGGAAACTACCTTCCAAGATACTTTTAAGACTTCAATTTCAAGAACTTTACTGAAGACGGTCCCCGAAACTTCACTCCCACATGAATTCACCGTTGATCGTATGGATTAGTGCTCTTACAACTATAATTTCAAAAAATTTCTGGGGAACAGTTACTGACCTCCACTTTCCTTAATATCATCAGGGTTAGTCTACGTTTGAAATTGTAAATTTTAATTTTTAAAATATCGGGGGATCTTTCCTTGCACCCTTTCGTTACCCAAATGGCAGATTCCTACGTTTATAACGCTTCCATTCCTAAAAAATTTGTGGAGCGCACGAATATCCCTCTTTCCTAACATAACCAAACTCTAAAAGTGCGTTTGAAAAACTGTAATTTAGCAAATTGCAAGAAATTATTCATTGAAACTTCAATAAAAAAAAAAAAAAATCCGGCAGATTATCCCCATACCTCATTTAATCTAATTGTTAACAAAAAGATCTTTCAAAAGAGAATTTTTAAAGCAAGGATTTTGAAAAATCACCTAATGTGCTGTCTTGGATATATTGCTCCTCCTAATATGTCTAAAAAAAGGTCTACTGGCTCGTTTTAAGGGCTTAAAAATTTTTACATTTTCTGGGGGAGGGTGCCTCAAAAACTGCTCTAACAAATCGTATAAAATTGCGTTTTTTTTCAAGGTACAGTATGCAAAAATTTATGCACTTAAACTAGGTTCATATTACAAATGTAAAAGTGCAGTTTAACTTACGGTCTTTGAAACGAAAGATATATTAGTAAATATGAACTTCTTTTTACTGACAAAAGATAAATTTGAATATTTATGACTGTAAAATTGAGATTACGAGCAAAATGCGCCATATTTTGTTTTTCTCCCGCTAAAGTAACCGTCAAGAAATCTAGCCCAGGTCTGGTTTAAGTTAAATTTTCAACTTCATTTACTTTCAGGGGAGCGGGGAGGGGGGAAACAATGTTCACATTTGGTTAAGAAAAAATGAATCTCCCACTGGCGGAAAATCCTACATATGCTATTAGTTGATTTATTTAAAGTTCAATTCACTACGAACAATAATTATCTTTCACTTTCTCTAACGACAGGGGTCCGCTCCGATCTTTGATTCATAAAAGGGGTCCGCTGCTTAAAAAGTTTGGGAAGCTCTGCTTCACAATACATTTTTAAGAATAAATAAAAGGTTAGAGACGTAGCGAAACAAGGGGAAGAAGGCGTTTTCCAAGCCTAAACCTATTTTTTACACCAAAAATAGCCTAAAATTGCGTTTTTATATCGTAATTTAAAAACATTCCAGGGAAGATTCAATGCACCCGCTTTCAGTGACATGGTCAATGTTTATCTAAGCTTGCTTTTTATGAAACGTCAATTTAAAAAAAGTTTCCGAGTGAGACTCAACGGACCTCATCCCTTTTCATAACGTCATCAAAGATGACTTTCACTTCAGCATTTAGGAATTAAAGATTTCAACTTCTAAACATCTGTGCAGAAGGGCCCTCTCCCCATTCCCGACCTTCCCGGCATTTTGAAGATGGTCTGAAATTACGAAAATTTTCCGGAGGAGAGTCCACAAATCTTATCCCTTTACTCAGCACCACCAAATACAGTAGAGGTCCTACAAATGCATATTAAAGTTCCAATCTCGAAAAATTTTCCCGGGAAAGCTCTCGAACCCGGCACCTCCACGTCATAATAGATCTTTCCGTTTTAGGACTTTAAATTTAAGAAGTTTCCCGAGCAGTGACTCTGACTTCAACCCTTCCTCCACCTCATTAAAGTCATCTAAGATTTCGTTTGGGACCACAATTCTAAAAAAAATTTCCCGGAGAACGCCTTTGAATTCTGCCCTCCTCTAACACTTAAAATTGTGGAAAAAAAAAAATCGAAACAGTTACGATTAAGAGTTACTGAATCCCATTTCCTTTTCTTAATATCATCCGAGAGTTTCTTCCATTGCTTATTTAGGTCTTCAATTTCGAAATCCTTCTGAGGAAAATGGTTAAATCCCATCAATTTCTCCAACGTCACAAAAGATGTTCTATAAGTTTTTCGTCTTCAATTTCGAGACGTTTCCGCCCTTAAGTAACCCATCGTCGCTGTACAAAAAATAAACATTTAAAATTGCGCTTTAGGGCCTCAATCTCGAAAAATTTGCCAAGAAAATGCCCAAGTTCTGTCGTCCCCCAGCATCTTTAAAGTTCATCAAACATTTTCTGTTTGAGACTTTCGAAGGGTGGAGCAGAGCCCCCGACGCATTTTTTTCGCTAATATCATCAAAGATGACTCACAATTGCATATGTAGGACTTCAATTTCGAAGATGGCCTAAAATTGTATTTTTAAAGCTTCAATTTTGAAAACTTTCTGAGGGAGTACCCCTCAACGACCTCCTTTCTTTCGAACATCATCACAGAAAACAAAATTGAAACTCATCCATCATTTTGTCCACTGGGGGAGGGGGGGAGGTACGATTTCGACAGAGTTCGGTCTGTGAATTGGGGCGTAATTTCTAAGTTTGGCCTAGGGTGTAAATAGACGTTAATCCGGCCCTGCATTAATGTGACTGGACTGTGTATTTATGTTGGTTGGAACGTGCCCTGAAGGATGGGCATGGCTTGAAGTTGAAGCAAAAGCAACTTTTCGGGAAGTAAGCTTCAGCAGCTTAGCAAGCTCCAATCAAAGAAAGTATGTACCGCGGTAACCCCTTTTCCCTTAAAGCTATGGGGGCACTCCTTGTATCGAGTGGGGGTAAACTTAAATTTGTCTCTTTCTTTACATTTTCCCCTCGGCATTCTCTGTTTAAGCTTTTTTTCTTTTTTGTATAACTCCTTCCACCAATCATCAAATTTGTTTATGTCCAAGAAGAGTAGCTTAGTGACGTGAAAGCTGTTACTGGTCTGAGCACACAACTCTTCATATTAATCAAGTCGATGGGGAGCAGCGAAGGGGAGATAGGGACAAAACCCCATAGACTTTGGTTCAAACATTGTTGAAAATCTAATACAGAAAGTCTTTTACTCGAGAAAAGATTGTTTTGATCGCCCCCTCCCCTCCACCAAGAAAATTCTGGCTGCGCTAGTGTTTAGGTGTGTAAATCCGATCATTTTTACGTATCGTCCTCTTAATAGTACCGAAATCAGATCGTTGAGAACGAATACGCGCCCTTAGAAAGTCATGCTCGTCTAGCGTTGGGTGCATAAACAACGCCAGTCACTGGACTCACGTCGTTTCTGCACTCAACGTTCAGAAGGGAGACCCCGTAACTTTGGAACTACTTGCCTGATTGACGCGATTTTTGCTGTCAACCCGCATCTTGCCTTCCAGAGCTTGTTTCCATGAAAAACGAACTTTTGAATTTTTTGACTGAAGTAGTTTTTGCTCTCCCCGATTCAATTGAAGGGCTTGGGAGATGAAGGGGTTATGTGACAAAACAGAAATTGCGAGTAATTAAAGTTCAAAGTTTTATTGTAGTAGTTGTTGCAGCTTTTCTGCTTTCTGGTTTTGTCGTTAGTGTGGGTGAAATTGGTCTATTGACATCTACTTTTTGATGTACCAAGTTTTATTTGCTTACCTGTATACATTGCTTACCATTGTCCATCCAGAGAGTTATTTCTTTAAAATGGAACTTAGTCCCTTCAGCCTTCAAGCCCTTCGATTAAAGGTGATGGGCCTCCAGGCCTAATAAAATTTATTGGTCCGTCAGTGGCTTTTCCTCGTCACAGCTATACGTGCACACACTATGCGATAAATAAATACTAACAATTAAAAAAATATAAAAATATTTAGAAAAACAAACAAACTTCTTGTAAGACTAATTTATGTATTAAACAACCAATTTTTTTTAGGTTTAGATAAATTAGCATTTAAAGGAGTAAAAATGTGGGGCTCCCCAGCTGGAACTTGATCGACCTGTGTGGTAACCGTGATAGGATTGTATTATATACATTGAGAGAGAAGAAAATAACAGTGATTTCGAGTCTAAAATTGATTGATTATAATTCTCTAAATTGAGGATAAATGTCTCTGATTGCAAGTATGTTTTGTCAGTAATTGATGTTGAATCAATTGTTTGGTAAAAACAGGTCAAAATGTTTCGGGTCACAAATAACGAAAATACAGAATTTTTTTTTTGTAATTAATTAAAATATGTTTCATGTAGCTTTATTGCGAAATTCAACCCAAACACAAATTACAGTCCACATCACAATAATGGAGCAAAATTTAGAAAAGAACAAAGGAGTAAAACTAAAAGAAAAAAAGGAAAAAATAATTATTTCAAGGGAGAACTGAAAAAAAAAAATGCAAAACTGAAGCATCAATATTTTAAGGTAAAAACTAAACGAACATGTAAAACTAAAATAATAATATTTTTTCAAATTAACTTTTAGTGAAAGAGCTCAGGATTAGGGTTTTCAATCCCCTTCACGAGTGCCTCGGAATCCCGTGCAATTTTTAGCGGGATTGAGAGCTCCAAATTTTCAACCCCGCAAAAAAACTTTTTACCCAACTTCTGGTCGTTAAAACAATGAAAATTTTCACAAGTATCATCTGAAATATGGCTCATCTTTTCTTCTTTGATTACCTACATAAAAGAGTGTTAAAAGGTTTGTGCCTCACATGATGAATATTAAAAAAAAAATGGAGTTGACGATTTATCATTTAAGAAAACAAAGCAGTGTGTATTAAGCATGAATTGGACTTAATAGGAGTAATACGGGAGTAATTGCAAGGTTAGAAAGTTTCTGTTAGATTGAGTAATGTATTTGAAAATCTCTAATTTATAAAATGGGTTCAATATATCTCCACTCTCGCGTTTTCTTTTCTACATTTATACCTGAAAGCAGATATACTAAATTTAGATTAAAGATAATAACCTCCACGATTTGTACATACATGTCGTAATGCGAAAAAAGCAGGTGATGATATACAATTTCAGAGAATGACTTTTACTTTGGATCTACTAATCACAGAGATAATATATTTTTGATCTAAGCGACAAGCTTTAAAGTGAGAACAATAAGTAATACTTTAATTTCTAGAGGTACAAAGTCCTTAAATTGATTTTCAATCCATGAAATGTTTTATTTGCAGCTATGTGGGAGAGGGCGGATATCTCCTTCATCACTTTTGTTAAAACCCTTTCTTTCTTTCTTTTGTATGAATGGAATGTTAATTTTAAGATTTCTCATTTATCTACTGCTTATGTAGAAGAAACGCGCTCACACTTCAATGGTGGCGTACAAGTTAGAATTTTGGAGGGGGGCCATATGATCAGGCTTAAGCACCCCCCTTCTCCCACGCACACCTTTTTTTTTTATTTTGTAATAAAAAGTTATTGGAAAAGGAAGCTCTTGTGTAACATTTTTTGGAGGTGATAAAAAAAGGGAAATTGGTTTGAGCTCATTTCGGAATATTTTATTCGGCATTCTTTGATGTCGTCAGAGGCTTACGACTCTCCTCGAAAACCTTCTGAATCTGAAATTACAATGTTAGGTAATCTTTGTTAGTTAAGTTATAGGGAAAGTTATAAAGTTATAGGGGTGGAGAGTTCGTGAACTCTCCACCAGCAATGATTTTCATTAATACCCTGAAACCTATTTAAACTATCTTTAATAACGTTGATCAAAAGGTCATGAGGAGTATTACCAAGAAATGTTGTTATATTAGAGCTTTAAAAACGCAACTCTACGCTATAATTAGGTGGAAAAAAATGAAGGGGTAGAACCTTTCTCTCTTGGAGAATTTTCGGTTTAAGGCCTAAAAATGTATTTTTAGGCTATGTTTGGTATTGTGAGGAGATATTGTGAGGAGGGGGTTTGAGGGCTCTACTGCAGGGGTGGCCAACCTTTTAAGGAAGAGTGCCACTATCTGGAGAGAAAAAGCTCAGCGTGCCACATTGTATTTTTCCAACTAACTAAACATTTTTAAAAAGTTAAAAATAGATTATTTGTTGACTATGTCATTCTTCTCTAAATAAAACATGTTGTCTCGGAATCTGAGTCATTGAAATTAAAATGATAGTAAAGATAAAACAAGTCCGAACTTGAGAGTTATTTTTAATAAACACTTTTATAGTCTCTGTCAGTGGGGTTACGCTTAAAATAGAAACAAATAACATGAAACATTCTATTCTAAAAATTCAGCAGTTTGTACTTAATGTGGTTTATGAGTCTATCTCTTTTACCAAGTCTTTAATTTTAGGATTAGTTCTTGAGAATCCTAAGAAGTTTAAGTATTTAGAGTGCTATCAACTAATGTTCAACTGTATTTAGATTTTTCTACATTCATAGCAAAAAATATTTGTTTAGAAGCACATTTTGAACCAAACTTACAGCAGCACCAGACGGCTAAAGTGTGTAAATGTGAAAAAAAAAAAAAAAATCTTGGTACAAAATTCCTAATTTCCATATAACGTGGATGACTTTCTGTTGAAGTATTTTCTTATATTTAATGACCAATGTAAAAGGTCAGTAATTCCGATTTGGATTTAAGAAGGGTACAAGTAGTGTCTTGCAAAGAAATAGCCAAAGAATCTGAAAAGATAAGAATTTTTTTTTATCGTCCTGAAAATCACCAAACCTAACACTGAATCAATACTTATAGGTGTAAAATTTTCTCCATATATCATTGGAAAATTATTAAATTTGGGTTGTTACTTTTCTCGAAAGTAGAGACAAAGAAACCGAAGTTTCATCATAAAAGAATGTAGATGGTCTATACTGCTTTAGGAAACTTTTTTTAGTACAATCTTAAATTAAAATTACTTAAACGCCGGATAATAAGAGATGACATAGCTAAATTCAATTGCTATTCTTCATTCTAAGTAGCAAGTCCTCATTGTTTTCCTTCCAAACAATTTAAAAAACACACTCCCTACACTGTAAAAACTACGGGTGACGCAGGGGTGCCAATAAGAAAGCTTGGGTGAAAGCAAGGTGCCACGGGGTGCCACAGCGAATTTGAAAAGCTCTTACCGCACTAAAAAGCCTCCCATCGGCACCCTTTGGGGTGAATGAAGCTTGCGCATGCTCAGTGAGACACCTCGCCGTACCAAAAGGCACCTTTGACAGAATGCGCCTGCGCGAGGTCTCATCATCATCATCAACCATTTGAATGGCAGACATCTTGTTTACGTCGACACGACAGAATTTTCGGTACAGTGTTTTCACAGTCTTGGATTTCACCTTGAGTTTATTACAAAAATGGATTAATTCTTCATATTAGTCTTCGAATTCTCACGTAAGTACATGCATTTGATAATAGTTCTAAGAATTTCCAACATATTTGTACAATCATTTCAAAGTGTACGAACGGAAATTTATCTCTGTGCAGCGAATCTCTTTTGCCGTGCAGATACAAACAAGCAGCAGAACGCGAAGGGAAGGAAAAAAAAAAAAGAAGCTCTGAATGACTCTTTCTTTCTTTCTTATTTGTTTTTATCATACGTATATGTATATGCTATTTTAATGCCACGCATTTCGTGCTGTCGCTAATATCTTTCGTTGGCGTTATTGATAACAAATGCTGAGTTCGTTATTGCCAGAGCTTACTTTTTTTGTTCCATCAGTTGAATTGATCCTTAAAATATATTTCGATTTTTAATCTGTCGAGAAACTTGACGTTTAACAAACACTGCTTTTCAAATACCCCATATCTTTTATTCCATAAAGATATTTAAATGTCGAACTATACATACCTATTAATATGTTACCCTTGATTAAAATTTTATAAGTTAATGAAGCGATTCAATTTTTTATTGATAGAATGATACAACTGAATATTTTTGATTGTTTTTGAAAGGGATCCATAAAATACCTTCCCTCTTCATTTTCGGTACAGATAATGCTGCAGTAAATGTCAATAGCATTTTAAAACTACTGAGTTTAATTCAAGTCACGAATTCTTTTAAAATATGTTGGAAAGTCTGAACTGTGAGAAAATGCCTTAAATTACAAGTTTCGATCATTTTCAAATCGGAATTCAAGGTGAAAATGTACCAAGACTTTGTGAATAAAGACAATAAATAAAAGTAAACACAATTGAAAAACAAAAACGCACACAGCACAGGGGGGATCTGCAATAGTGAACAGTGAGGGTGCCATTATGCTCTCCTATACGGTTCCATCTTTCACCCGCGCTGCTCGTTGAATTGAGGGTGCCAGTTTTTCACCCAAGCCAAGGGTGAAATCTCGGCACCCTACTGGGTGCCGCTCCTGTTACAAGCGTTTCACCCCGGAAAGGTGCCAATTGCAACCATTAGTTTTAACAGTGTAAAATTCTAAATCTTATGACTATTTTTCCTTTGGATAGCTATCGCACATTTTAATGAAGGAGTAACTTGCCATACTCTCCTCTTTCTTCTGAGAAAAGTTCAGAAAATATTCGGAGCTCTAATTCATAGTTTGTTAATACAGCGAACTCTGCAGGGTCACCAACAGAGAAAAAGTCATTCCCTGGCAAGGAGTTTGTGATAGATAATTCGATGACACTTTTGAAGTTTTTTTCCTAAATTAATTTCAAGTAATGTAACAAAAACAATTTAAGGGTCTTAATTTGTGCAACCACACCGAATTTTATCCAATCTGGTTTCTTAATTTTAGTTGCAGAGCTAACTTTTTATTTTAATTTCATCACCGGGAGCTGAAACTATTGCAGATCAAGAATCCATTCTGCAGCATCGAAAGCTTCATTCGTGTCAAGCACAAAAAATATGCTTTACAAAACGCATTATCTGTAACGTCACAGTTTTCGTTGGATGTCCGAACAGGACATCCTGTGGCTAACGCTAAGTACTTAGCAATATTGTAGTTCAAACAAATTGTAAGCCAGCCTCCTGACACTTAATCGTCATAATGTCATTATATTTATTAGTTTAAGGGTTTTAGTTTTTATCTATTTTTGAGATCGACATTTTTCCCTCAATTTTGGAATTTTTTCAAAAAGTCTTCGCGTGCCACTCTTACTGCTCTGCCGTGCCACATTGTGGCACGCGTGCCGCGGGTTGGCCACTCCTGCTCTACTGGAAATTTTTCAGCGTTTAATATCAAAACTGATACTTTAAAATTATCTTTGGGGATGTTAGGTTGAGAAATTTGGGAGCTCTCTTTTCTGAAAACACATTCGGAAATTAACCAATGAAGACATTAGACATGGAACAGGAGGAGAGAGATCTGTATAAATTGTTTTAACTTTAAATTTCTAAAATGCTATTTCAGTTCATCGACCAAATCATTACAGAAGAGGTTGGTAAAGTAAACGCCTCTGAAATTTTCCCAAATTAAAATCGTAGAAATATAATTTTTAATTTGATCAGTGGGGATCGAGTGCTCTTACCTAAATTTTTTTTGTAACTAAAGGTATAAAAGTGGAATTCTCGGGCCGCTTTGATCATCTAGGAAATTATTCGTCAACAAATTCCCTCAAATTAAGTTATACTTAACAATTTTTCTTGATTTTAGGAGGGGCCCGGGGCCCGGGCCCTCGAGCCCACCCCTTATACACGCCCTTGTCACACTTTGTAGCAAAATTTTGCTTTAGGTCTAATGTGGTGCACTGAAATTTAAACGCTACACGTCTGATCGGAAAAAAATTAGATGAAAATCCTTTGAAACCGCACATGACAAGGTTTGTGAACCGTATTTGACGAATTTTTTTATTAAGCAGTAATTCCTCCGAATTCCTTGGCAAGTCAATGAGGTGGATAAACTATGAAAAAATAAAATAAAAACAATAATAAAAAAATAAACGAATAAATCGGCTGAAAATAAAACTATTTTATAACGAATATGGAAGAAAGGTAAAGCAAAATAAGAATTTGAGGAAAAAATTACATTGTGAAAAATAGTGAAAATTTTATAAAAGTTCAAAAAAAAAAAGAAAGAAAACATATTCTACACAAAAAGAACTGCAGTTCGGAGAAAAATAATCACTTCGTTTTTGTAATAAAGGTATTTTGTTTTTATCGGCTTCCAATTCCTCCCCTTTTCTTCTTCTTCGTGAAAACTGTTCATATTTATGTAGATTCGGAATTTAAGAAGTTTACGCTAGATTTCTCCAATTTCAGCGAGCTGAAAAATTCGAAGATGTTTTTCTTTCGCAGAAAGAGTTTCAGTTTTTATGCTTAAGGAAAAACTCGAAAGAGTTGGAAAGCATAAAAACATAAGCTAAGCCTTATCATTTTTGCGCATAGTATAGATCGTTTCAGGCGAGCGTTTAGTGAATTCGGAGATCTGGTTTATCAATGCAAATTTTGTTGCTTTATCAGCGCCAGGCTCTTTAACGAGTGTTTGTCAAACATCAATCAGCATACTCTCAGAAATGAATCATTCCCTTTCGATGATTCTCCGTTTGTAAAACAAGTTTTTGCTATTTGAATCGTTTAGGATCGAAATCCGTTATGTCCACTTTTCATGAAAAAATAATTTGTTTTAAAAAACACAAGTTTAAAAGTTCCTTTACCAATGGCTTAAAGGCAGTAGATCGAGTTTGAATACAAAGTGAATAGAAATTATAAGTGTTTTAAGCAGTGGCGTAAGCAGAAAAATCATTTCAAGGGGGTGGGGGGAGGCAGGAAACTGAGTCGAGACTTAGAGACAAGAGAGCAATGCAGTGGCGTATCCGGGGGGGGGGGGGTGCCAAGGAACCAATGCATCCGCCAAGATTTTGTAAGACTATAAAAAATGATGGCACCGAATTTTGAAAAAACATGTAACCTTCATGTAAATATGCTTCAGGTTTTTTCAATGAAAAATACTTTATGGATACTGAAATATTGTCATATTATTTCCTGTTTTCGACAATAAGAAGCAAAACTAATTGTTATTCTATAATTGTGGAAATGTAAGAGGAAAATGAGCGATGTACCCGCGCCTTATTATTTTTGCATGATATTCATTTTTGTGGGAAAAAAAAAAAAAGTCTTGGAGCAACGTTCAATAGAAAAAATTAATCGAAATACTGCGTTTTAAAAGTTTCACCATATTTCTTGATTTTTTTTCCTTTCTCATCACAGTGTCGATGTTCGATGTGCACCCCCCAAAATCAATTCCTGGATACGCCACTGGAGCAATGCACCTCATAAATGTAGCTAAGTAGCTTTGAGAAATGGATAGAATTTGTTTTGATTCTAAACTGTACTCGTTTAACGGCAATTCTGTTCCTACTTTGTCAGAGGGCGCTTTTCCAATACGACGGGGGAAAATCGTATTTATCCGATATTGGCGCAAGCAAAACTCATTAACATATGCTATGCAATTTTCTTCCTTTCGATTCAACGACGATTGCGTATAGTCGGTTAAGCCGATATCGCTTTCCAGGGGTGCCCATCCCCCCGAAGCTCAATGGCCCAAATTCCCCCCCAAAATTTTTCTCAACCCTTTTGTGCTATTTATTTTTTTATTTTAACTCCTCTTTTTTATTTTATTTATTTTTTAAATGATATTTATTTATTTTTAAAATCTTATTTATTTATTTGTTTAATATTATTTATTTTTTTAATACTATTTATTTATTTATTTAAAACTATAATTATAATTTTTTATACACTATTAATTTTTTAGGAGTACTAATTATGCGCAGAATAGGATAGCTTTTTCCCTCTTCCAGACATTCCAAACACACACACAAACACAAAATAAATAATTAAATAAAATAATAATAAAGAAATAAAAGAAATAATTTAAATAAAAAAATAAATTCATGAATAATTTTTATTTAAAAAAAATCAGAAAATAATTTAAATTAAAAAAAATAAATAATTAAATAATTTAAATAAATAAATTAGTTTTAAAAAATCCCCCAAAAATTTGGATGGCGCAACTTGCGCCATAATCCCCCCCTGTGGGCACCCCTGTCGCTTTCTTAAACAATTTATCTGGTGAAAGTGTTTTCTTTTCTTTTCTTTTTTTTTCAATTTAATTGTATAGAAAATATCCTATTCTTGGTGATACATATTGGTTCTTCATCAATCAATTTCTTTTTATTGGTATAAATCAGTGGTTGGAAAAACTACATATTTTTTGTAGCGAACTACAACTACAACTACTTTCTTATAAATGTAGTTAACTACAGCTACAACTACTTTTTTTTTAATGTAGCGCGCTACACTACTTTTGAAAAGTAGTCGCTACTTCGCTACTTTTCAAAAACATATGAGAAAAAAAATTGAATTTTCATTGTAGGAATTTAATTTTGAGTTTCAAGGGGGTTGGCAAGGGCGTAGCTAGGGGGGTGCAGCTGCACCCCTAGATCAGAGTCAATGGGAGGTCACTGTGACCTCCCATTTTATTTATTTTTTTGACAAACGATTTTGTCCCCTTTCCTGCTTTTCATTGTAACATGCTGATGCAGACAAATAAGTTCGTATTTTATTACTCGGTGAAATTTGGAATTTCATTCGGTCATTGAGAGTCTCCCCCCCCCCCCTTCGCCTCCTCTCCCACCAATAAGTTTTAAGTCCTTGGCGCCACATCAGAAAATCAGCTTCATTCTTTACCTAACACGGATCCTTGTACCAAACCCAAATTTGTCTTTTAGCATGAAAACAACTTTTTTAATCTGAGTATGCGAAGAATAAAAATTTTAGGGTGAAATATTATAAGTAAGCTTGCCTGTTTTTGAGGAGAAAATTTTTAATTTACCGAATGAAACTCAGAACTTTACTGAATGATTAAAAAAATGCATTCTTATCTATGTCTACCAAAAGAGACGTGAGGCATCACAAAAATGAATAAATTAATTAATTAAAGAAAAAAAATAAAATAAATGAAGTTCAGCCTTGCAATACTGTCTCACTGTTTTCAAATTTCATCAGCCAATTTGTATCGGATAAGAACTTTTTGGGAGGTCACAGTGACCTCCTATTGGGGTGCCACTGCTTGCACCCCCCTAACGTGAGTCCTGGCTACGCCCTTGGGGAGTTGGGTCTCGGTCTGAACACCATCCCTATTAATACGCCACCGATAAAATGAAATGAAAACGTTTTTCCAATTGTGTCAAATGATGTCAAAAATATTTAATAATTGATTTTTATTATTTTAATATTTTTCAATACTCCGTCACTAAAGAAGCAAAACTAAAGAAATATGAAAAACATACTAAACGGTACTAGTATTCATTATGAAATATTAATAAATAAGCTATCTGAAGTGTGAAACATAACTAAAAATGCTTAACTTACTTCAATATGCAGTTTTAAATTGTATGCGGATGACTTAGAAACAGAAAGTTTTTTGTTCAAAGTGCAAAGTTTGCACGAAAATCATTTCAATAACTGTGAAGTATTTATTATACGCCGGCCAGGGCAGCTCGATATTGTCATCTTCTATCAAATTTGTATCCTCTTCTATTAAAATTGCTGCCATGTTTGGTGGACATTGGAACAATAATCCAATTGAGCATTGAGCGCTAAAGCATTCATTTACATGACATTCTCGGTTGCTATAAAACACTAACACTCAGTTATCGCTCATTCATAAATTTTCCTTCCTCAGCCATACACTATATTCAATGCAAATATTGGCGGAATATGAAAATGGTGACGCCAAAGAAACCAATGCCGTCTAACATATAGAACTTATGGCGTCAAAATGATATGCCTGAGGTCAGCTCGAATTTGTATGATTCATTTTTCTCACTGCTTTCGCAAAGGAAATCGTGTACGATATGCGCCAGTCAGACGCGATTGAATCTTTTTTTTTTTCTGTTTTTTTTTTTTTTTTTTTTTTTTGCTCCATTAGAAAGTAGTTTTATGAAATCGCTACAAACTACAACATTTTTGTATCGCGCTACTCACTACACTACTTTTTTTAAAAAGTAGTGCGCTACACTACAAACTACTAAAAAATGTAGCTACTACAGTACCGTAAAATGGGGTGTATAGGAACAGCGGGGTCAATCGGAACAAAACTTCCCAACCGTACAAAGAAATTCTTCATAAATATACTATTGGGTATTTTTCGCCATGAATTTTTTTTTAGAAAGGTAAGATCATAGGAAGTAGGAAAAAAATACTTTTGTCAATCTGGCAACGCTACTGGCTTCTAAAGAGGGCTGCACGTTGAATGCTAGAAAACATCACATTTTCATAGACTGCAAAACTTCATATGCAAGAACAAACCTTCTTATATTTAAAAACTATGAGTGGTATGTTTCAATTATACATGTATCTGAACAACAGAATACCACATTAGAATTTACATTTTTTATAAATTGTGTCATAAAAGTGAAGAATTCTGAAAAATGCCATGGGAAAAAAATTTGCGGGGTGAATCGGAACACTTAGTTCTGTTGTTCCAATTCAAACTTATTTGAAGGAAATTGTTTGAAAAATCAAGATTCTAACCCCAATTCTTCTAATCAAGACAGGGACAAGGATTTATTACTGTTTATCCCTTCTCGTGAGCAACTAGATCTTAGAATGACAAAAGTTACAGATTTCAAAAGATTTTTTCTCCAGGAGACTTTTTTTTACTTAAAATAAAAGGGAGAAAGTCACATAGACTTTATGTAGTAAACGTCCAGCACACAGACAGTGATGAATAAGCGAAAAAATCTTTCAGGACAATCCCCGAAACCCAGAAATTTCAAAAAACTAAAGAAAAGGCAGAGTTCATCCCAGGAGATGTTATGAAAAAACTTAAGCCAAGTCACAATTGCTAGTTTTAAGGACAAGTACATATTTGTGGACGACATGAGTGACTTCCATTCATGTTAAATCTTTGCATTTCAATTCAAAAGCTTTTCTTAAAATTACTTTTCATTTTTCATAAGTTCAAAATTATTTTGAATTTTCACAAATTATAAACGTTTACTGGTACTGAAATTATACATTTATTTGACAGTAATTATCTGTTCTTATTCTCCCCCATCAATATTACTCATGTTTGTGAGACCCATTACAGATTAAATTGAAAAAAATAAAAATTTTAACAAGTGTTCCGATTGACCCCTATCAGCGGGGTGATTCGGAACACCCATAATTTGCTATATATTTTAATAATAATTGCTCAAAATCTTTTGCCTTTGCTTGGAATATCAAAAGTAAAGCAAGACCGAAGTTTTTACCCAAAAAATCAAATTAAAAAAAAATCTTTTAACTGCTTTTTTTACAATCAAAGCTGAAAAGTGTTCCGATTAACCCCATTTTACGGTAGTTTCGCTACTTGTAGCGCGCTACTTCCGACCACTGGTATAAATGGAAGAAAAAAAGAATAAAAAAAGGACAAATTTTACTCATTCACGGAGGAAAAATTAAAGGCTATATCTCAGGAATAAAAAAAATTTTTAAGAAAAAAAAAATAATACCGTTTGAGAGTACAGAATATTGATGCAGATTTCTACTAAATTTCATCAAAATCAAAAATAGCTATGCCTGAGAACTTGAAAATTTGTGATGTTGTACGGAATGACCCTACACTGTTAAAACAAGGTATTTAAAAATGAGGCAAAACGTCTTGTTTTCAAGAACATCACTGACCCAAAATGGCTCCAGAACCAATTGTCTTGGAATTAGAAACCAGGGCGTCTTGTTTTTGAAACACACAGCGTTCTCAAAAGTAAAACTTATGTTTTTGTTTTTGAGACGGAAATATGTTTGAATTTAACACGAAATGTACTCATATTCGAGACAATCCTATTCTTAATTTTTGAGACGGCTGCACTCTTGGAAATGATACAGTTGTGTGTTTATTTCCGAGTCATCACGGAATTTAAAAGATAAGCATATAGCGTCTTGTTTATGAGTCGGTCCTCTCTTCAGAAACGAGACTTGTTTATTTTGCTATTCGGATAATAGTTTTACTATTTTTCAGATGCAGATTAAAATTGCTACAGTGTCCGCGCCGCCGCTTATAAGAATCACGTTTGTTCTGAGCAGTTTTGGTACAGTAAAGCTGGACTTCTATTTCTGACAATTTGATTCATTAAAGCTGCTGATTCCAGTTTTCCAGAGCCCACTGTATTATTTTTTCTGATGAATTTTTGGAACTTAATTTTTTTTTTCAAAATCAGTTTAATGCATGTTTTGACTTTTTTTTTCTCTTTCATTTTGTGTGTCCAGAATCACATGTCTGATTATCAAAAGAGGTACATGCATGAAAACTTAAAAAAAAAGGTTCCTTAATTCATCAGAACAGTAATACAGTGGGTGCCGGTTAATTGAATCAGCTGCTTTAATGAATCAAATCGAATGAGGTCCAGCTGTATTATATCAAAACTGTCAAAAAACAGACTTAATTTCAAAAAGTGACAGCCACTGTAGTAATTTTAAACTGCATCTGAAAAATAGTAAAAGTATCATTCAAATTGAATCGTTTATTTCAGAAACCCGTCAAATGCCCTTTTTAGTGTTTTAAACAACTAAAGTAACTAAAAAAAACTTTTAAGTTTTAAAATTACAAAAGGTTTAGTCGTTGAAAAAATTGAAAGTGTTTCACACTGTATTGCGAAAACAAATACTGTTGCACACAAATTATTATTATTTTTTTTTTGCGAAAAAATGTTAAAAATTTTGCACTCAATAAGTTTTTGCAATAAAATAAAATTTTTTTAAGAACAGCTGTTTACATCACTTATGAAAATGAAACAAGACAAACACTGAATTTACTGAAGAAAGCTGTCAAGAGATTTCATTTGAGGGGTTTCTGCAATAGAGAGATTTCAAGACAAAATACAACCCATTGAAAGGCTTTATATTTGACATGTTTTTGCATCAGACAGTGTGCCTAAAATTGGCCAGTCATACCCTGTAATAATATCATTTTTGAAAAAAATGGTCAGTTGACATATTTCTGCAACAAACGATTCAATTAATGTACGCTACTTACACCGAATCTCAATCTCTTACAAATGGAGAGGGATATTTTTTTTTATAGAATTCTTATTAGTCTTGTTTAACTCTTCGCAACTGGCAAGTCATGCCGCAGCCACAGTACGGTGTCCCAAAGAAACGCAACTTTTAAAAGTTTCAATTCTCTCCTCTCCTTCTATGAAGTATCCTTGGGTCAACATAAAACCAGTTAAAATTTAAAACTTTATGAAAACATTTAGAGGTCCCCCAAGAGTGCTAAAGTTTGGAAAAATGTCCGAAGTTAGGCAAAATTTCATAAAATAAGGGCTTAGGTCAACTAGCACCACCTACATCATTTAAAACTATTCTAAAACATTGAATGAAACCTTTTATACATTCAAAAATACTTTAATTGCAATAAAAAATCTTTAAGAATTAAATAAATACCTTTGTGCTGAAAATTAATGAAGTTTATCCAACGTTTTTTTGCTCAAATGTTATATCAGCAGCATCTACATAACATTTGTGCAAAAAACATTGGATAAACTTCAATAAAAAATCCTTAGTCTGCCAAAACTTTCTAAAAATGAATAAATATGTTACTTCAAAACACAAATGACTAATCGTGACACCTAAAACGTTTAAAAACTTTTTTATTTTTCACTCTAGCATGTTTGAGAAATAAATAAAAATTTAAACAATATATTTCACAGTAATAAAAGCATGATTAAAATTAAAACATATCAATAGCTTGAACAAATAATTGTTTCGGTGATGTTTGAGTGGACTGTAATTGATGCTATGAATAAGACTAATTTTGCTATAAACATGCTTTATACACTACTATTTACAAATTTACACAACAACTGCAATAATAATTTTCAATGATACTGACAATATAGCTATTCCATAATAATAGAGCCTATACTCTAATTCAAACAAATAATGCTCCTATGCGGGAGCTCTACTAGAATGCAACCATTGTGCACGAAGACTAAACGAAAACTAAAGTAATAAAACAGCGCTTTAAGTTTTGAAGAGTTGAGTTCTCGCAGATACGCTCGCAATCATTGGCGCTGGAATCCAAGGCGGAACTAGAATCATGACGTAACAATATAGAAGAAATGTCTGTGAGAACTTTTTTCTGTGCTAACGGAACTATGATGAGGCTTCAGGAAACAGCAAGTAGGGGATTGTGGTTCCCTGCACCACTGTCATAACTGACTTTAGTCACTCTCGAGCGTTGGAAAGTCTTTCCTTGACTAATGGATCAGGACATCGGAGGGTGCTCCAGGTATGGATTTTCCGGGTCGCTAAGGCAATGCTCCTCGGTTCCTGCAAGTAATGCCCTGCAAAGGAAATACAATGAGAAGAACTAAGTTTTGATTTAATGCATATTCAAAGAAGGATAGGATTCACACTAAACTGTTAAAATAAACACCCTCTTTTCTCTCCACCCCTTCATACAATATCACAACCAGGGTCTCTTTCCCAGGTTCTTGAGAACTTTAAGATTTTCTTACTTTATATACTCCCAGAATTTTTACAAGATGAATATATAAAAATCTAAACTATATAATAATTTGGGACTGCAGCAAAAAGCAAATTAATTTTGAAAAACAAGTTAAGGCAGGAGTTTCCCCTCTAAGTGACTACAGCAAGATACCATGGAATGGCCACGGTTTCAATATATTCATGTAAAGATCCGACCAGGGGAAAAATTCTAGAACTGGAAAAATTTAGGAACACCTGGACTAATTGTACAAAAGCTGATAAACATGCAATAAACAAATTATTTAATCAAATCAAAACTATAACAAAGAAAACCAACTTTTCTAAAACACATGCACATTGGGTTTTGACCTGCCAAAGAGAAGGCTCAACATTTTAAATTATTTTAAAAGTTTCATTGAAAAATACATAAATTACTGATCACTTATGGAAAGTTCTTCATAAATGTGACAATTAACTTATTTCTAACATGATTTCTTGCGTTAAAAGTGTTATATAAATACCACCGGCACTTGAGATCCTTTTTGTGTACAGCATTTAAAAAAATATTTTAATGTATTAATAAAATTTATTAAAAGTAGTTAGCAGAAAAATTTTACCTTAATTGGTTTCACGTATTGAGTTAATACAGCCATTTTAGGAGTCTATTATAATTGCATACCATAAATTTATATTTCAATTAGAATTTTTGTCCTCATTCAGACTTAAAAACATGCAACTATGAACTATTCAGTATTAAACAAGAATAAGGATAAGGTCAGGCTGAGTCAGTGCACACAAACGCATGTTAGTACATTAATTTCTATAAGGGGGCAGTTGTCCCCTTGCCCCCCCTAAATAAAAAGGCTTGAAACAGGGCATGCATACCCAGGAACCCAGTTGCAAAGGAACATATGTACCCCCCCCCTAGACTTTTTCTTACTTTAAGAGACTACATTTAAAAAATCAGAACTGCACAAATAAAAAATGAAGGGGTGAGAGGGGTGGAAAGCAAGATAAATTTTTAAAATGTGCTCCAATTTTTTTGAATGAGAAAAACTTGATAGAAACTAGTGTCATACCACTTTGATGAATACTCGTTACTGGGCCTAATTTTAGCATGACTCTCTGTTAACACTGAGTTGTAACATGTAACCCCCCTTCCTCAATGATGGGTGTGGACTGGGGGATGGGATACTGCTGACCTGTTCCTTTTCGCTGATCTTTCCTAATACGGAAAGTGTTTTGTTTCACAGCCTGTCTGCCATCTCTCTAGGACACAACTACACTAATCGGATTACATCATCAGGATGTTGACGATTTAAATCAAATGTTTTTCTTTGAAAAAAACACTTTTAGAACAGAAATCAACTTTCTCGCAAGTAATTTAATTCTTATGCTAAGAATTATCTTTTACTTTTTTGTTTGATTAACTCTAAAAGCGTGTTTTTAGGGGGGGTTTCGTTAAATTTGACACAAAAATTCTGCATTCATAAAAAAGTTTATAAACAAACTTTTACAAAGAACTTCAACAATGTTTCCTTTGCCAGTTTTGAATGGATTGTTACATGAGAAAAAAATGTAACTTAATTATTAAAAATATAGTGAACCTAACTGTCAAAAAAAAATTTTTTTAATTAAAACATGAATTTTTTATTTCTTTGATGTATGAAATCTATGACACCAATGCTGCATTGATGAATCTCTTAAAATTAAGCAATTTATACTGCAATTAAAATCAAAACCATGCAGTTCAAAAACATGAGCAGCATTATTTCTAATTACTTTGAAATGTAATTAAAGTCTAAAGCAAATTTAAAAAAAAAATCATTAAATAAATTTTGATTAGGTAGTGCTTGCAGTATAATTTAATTTCTATGCCACAAGAATTTAATATACTGCTTATGGTGAAGAATAAACATATGGAACATATTAAACATATGAACGCTCATGACATGACTATACAGATTATATATAGCTCAATAGAACAAGAGAATAAGACAAGAGAAACATTTCTTAAAATAAAATTAAAAAAAAATACATGTTTAGAAAATAAAAAAAGTAATAATTTGAAATCAAACACAAGATAATACGTACCTCTGTTCCGATGAAACACTGGACTTGGACTCTACTTCGAATGGGGTCCCAAAGAAGAGATTGCGTTGGGGAAATACAATTCAACTAAGTAGGAACAAAATAAAAAACAGTAAACAGGTGTGATTATGTGTTAATATAAAAACTTAAGATTCAAAAAGGGTAAACGTAATTTCCCTTTAAGTTTTAATATTGAACAGATCAATAAATTTTGCTGTTCTGTTTCCCTCCCTCTCTAACCTTTCTTTCCTGAAGTAGGTACACCAGCAGGATGCAAAACCCATGTCTTCCATATAAGCAGACTTAGATAAAATGTAAAACTGTCTGCAAACTTAAATAATTTCTTTAAAATTTTCTGCAAAAAAAAGGGGGCTTCTGAATTCTAAAGTGCTACCAACAACAAAAATATCAAGTTGTATGAAGTGCAGGTTCTACCATGAGGTTGGTTGTCAATCCGTCATGATTAATGAATGTGTCAGTTTCGTATGTAACAAGCTACTGCCCCACAATGAACAAAATCAAGACACATTTCAGACAGAAAACTTCCTAAATTTATAACTTTTTTAACAAAATGCAAAAATTTTCTGCAAACTTCGAAAGTTTTCTGCGAACGGCGTTCGCGAGTTCGTCTATATTATCTGGGTTTGCATATAAGCATGCTCATATTATTACAGTGGCGTATGCAAGGGTTTGGGGGTTTAAACCCTTAAGGTTTGAATTTACCGACAAATACTTTTTTCTTTTTGATATTAAATAAAGCAGCTACTATTCTTGTCAAACAATAGTATTTGCTTCTGAAAAACTCAACCCAGCAAATCTTGCGCATATGAATAAAATAGCTTTCTTCTCAAAAATATTTCAACATCTAAATCATTCGAAAGAAACGCAAATACTGCAGCAAACATTCTATATTATAAAACCATTCAAATATAACACTTGAGAAGAAATCCTTTTATTTTAAACAATTTAAATCAACCGAGCTGTATTATCCATTCATTCAAGCAAGAGGCACTTACATGGTCCCAGGGACCGATTTACACACCTGGGTGTTTAGGCGCACTAACAAATGTGGTGCTCTCCCCCCCCCCCCCTTACCTCAAAAAAAAGATAAATAAACTCCCTTTTTGCTTACACACTTATATTTATGTGAAGGCTAAAATGTGAAATAATTTTTATAAATAATATAATACTTTGTAAAAAAATTTGGTGCCTTCTTTTGTTTGGGGGCCTGGGCTCGGGCCCTGAATGCCTTTTTGTAAATCAGCCCCTTTGCACTCCCTAAAAAAACAATGGAGCCGCCTCTGGGGTTCCTATTTTGTCCACTTTTTTAAATAAAAAATCCAGGGTGGCGGAAGAAATTGGACAAAAAAGAAATCCACTGACTTTTCAAATTCTGTTTGATTATACAAATATTACAGTGATTTAATAGAATCAGTATACCACATGATAGTATTATTTATTAGCCCTTCAAGCAGCGCCGGACTGGCTATGTGGGAATTTGGGAAAATGCCAGAAGGGCCGGTCCTTTCTTGGGCCAAAAAGGGCCGGCCCATACAAACCAGACTTTTTTTTATCAAAAAAAAAAAAAAAAAGTAATTTCCGTAAAACTACCAAATACAAGGCCGCCGAGACGGCAGGAGCAAAATTTCTAGAGTTCGACTGCAGAAAGGGAGCGGGCCATCTATTTCTAATGTTTGAAGAAAGGACCGCCAAAGCAAAAAAAAAAAAAAAAAAAACGAGCTGATGAACTTTAACGCGAGTATATCAACAATCTACTGTAGATGTACTTCTGAATGACCAACAGTTTAGGTCAATTGTCTGTCAGATGCTTATCTTTAGAAGGGTTCGTAGCCATCATGTGCGTGGTTCTCTTTTGTGCCTAGTTAGCAAAAAGGATACGAAGTCTTGTGCCATCTCTTGCCACCTGCTAGCCCCGGGTGTAACGAATGTAATACAAGACGTTCGTCAGGGAAGGCAGTCCTTCATCGTTCAGACGCCCTTCTTGGGGTAAACACTTGACGACACATTTACATTTTTAATATTTTTATTAAAAATGTTATTATAAAAATCCCTTCAAAATGGGGACAAAAACGTAGGCCTCTGGAATACGCTTTAAATAGATAAGAAGTTAAAATACAGTCAGCAGGGTTTAAAATTTTATACTGAATACTAAGATTAAATTTTTGGAGCTATCAATTTGAAAAATTGTCGATCCTCTAAACGTACCAAAGGATAACCTACAATACAAATGCGTTTTTTTTTTTTTTTTCAAAATGTTTTTCGGTTTTGTCCTCCACATCTCTTTGTCCCTATATCATCAAGGGTCTTCCAAAACTGCTCGTTTAAAGCTAAAATTTCGAAAACGAATTTACGAGAGAGTGTCTCCGATCCCATTCTCCCTAACATAATCGGAGATGATTAGATTTTCGTTTTTAAGATCTCAATTTCGAGAACGGTCTCTCCCTGGAACCTCGTTTAAATTACCAAAGATTGTCTAAATGGCATTTTTAAGAAGATTAATTCGAAAATTTTCTTCGAAACCTCGTCCCCTGAATTTTACCAAAGATCGTCTAAAACTGCATTTTTCGAGCAACAATTTAAAAAAATTTCCTGGGGGAAAGACCTCCTGCGGACTCCTTTTCTATACTATTAATTGATGTATAACAGATGCCCTTTACAAATTTCGATTTGGAAAACGGAAGATTGAGTACTCCCCTCGAATTTCCTTTTCCCCCCAACATTTTCGAAGATTAGTTTTAAAATGCATTTTTAAAACTACAAAATTCGATCTGAGTAATAAATACACTCGGGATTAAACTTATATCAAATTGCATTCTGCTACTGCCCTCAGTGTGGTCTCAGTAAATAAACTTCAAAATTGTTTGGGTGTAATAATTTGGAGGATTTCATGATTTTAGCTCATCGGCAGACACCCCCCCCCCCCCACCCACCGAGGCTGCATCTGAAAAAATATGCCAGGGCTGAATTTTCATCCCAGTCCGAGCCTGCTCTCACTGATAGCATATATATTTGCTAAATATAATACAACTTAAATTCATAAAAAAATAGCAGTATTAAAAATCTCAGAACATCAGAAACTTCAATTTTTTCCAGCGTAAGTCTTAACCTTATGTGTGTGTGAGGGGGGGGGGGCATTAATATTAATTCGTCCGCACATAATAGTGCGCATATTTATTTAAATATAATGCAATCTTAAGTTCTTAAAAGTATTGCGCTGTTAACGATCTCAGAAATTTCTATTTAAGATCCGTAGATCCACCAGTGTTGGCCGTAACCAGCGAGACTCCCCACCTTGCTCTAGCCGCAATCTTCTCAGGGAACCACCAGTGTTGGCCATTTGTTGATTTGACATAGAATGAACCCTTTATCTTTTATTTTTGAAGTATGATTCAAAAATCCATGCTAAACATGCAATCCTTGTTTTTGCAAATTATAATATATTTTAATATCCTGCAGACAACACAATCGACGAATAATAAGAAAAAAATAAATAACTTACCTCAGAAAGATATCTTTGGTTGAAGAAATATATATGTTTAAATTTTACATTTTCTTGAAAATTCAACCGTTCTTGAGCTGCGTAAAATGCGATTAGGTAACAAATGGTTCAAGTTTTAACTTCGAATATACAAGGGGGCTTTCGGAAATCACGTAATTGGTGGAAGGGAACTTCGCTGCGGGAACAGGGTTACAGGTTGGAGCACAAAAGAGCTCAAAGCAAAAATCAAAACTACTGTTGAGTTTCCAGACGTTTTAACACAATGCAAACAAAATGACGGTGCCAATGGTTCCTTTTTTTTTATTATTTACTTGCTGGTACAAAAGAGAAGCGACAAATGGTAGCATTCAGCCGTTCTGAAACAATCTCAAACGATTGCTCATAAAAGCACCTCACTTTCTCATCGTGTGTCAGTGTCAAGAAAGCTTTTGACAAGAGGAGGGAGTCTGAGAAATGAGGGCCATAAAGAACATAGCCAATTAGGTCTTGAATCAGGCATAGGTTTCTGATAAGCGTCTGGCTGGTCAGAACGGCCACTGAAGAAAGAAAAAAGTGAATAGCTCTTTTTCGCTGGGGGGTCTTAGCTGAATCTCTCCTCTGCTGCATTGCATGACTCATCAATAGCTTGGAGGACGCGTCCCGAAGCCTTGTAAAAAATCCCGGTATTGTCGAGAGGGTCGAGAGACCTCACACGCTTATTGTCTCACTCTAGAGGCCCCGCCCTCATAGTTCCGTAACAAGGGTCCATTTGACGTCGTCAACAGCAATTATAGTACAGTAATCGGAAGATAAAGAACAGACACCGATTGTTGAGCACGAAATATGCTGTTTGTTTTGATAAAACATTCTGGAGAAAAGAAACAAATATACTTTGAAATTTTAAACTTTGTGAAGTAACATACTGTCTTTGTAATATTCCAATTTTTCTCCTGGAAAAAATTAAATAAAGGCACGACCTGCAGCCTGAGGTACCCTTAAATGCAAAGCCCGATTACCACACAAAGTCAGCTAGGTCTGGGCTTGGGGCCTCATCTTTCTATGGGGCCTCATTTTTTAAAAAAGCTTACTCATTAAAGCTATGCACACAATACGTGTATTTTTACGAAAAATAATTAAAAAATAACGCTTTGGTAATTGTAAAAAAAAAACTTCCGTGAACGAGAATTTTTGCTAATTCTGCAAGTATCGGATTGACCATGTCACAATTGCGAAGGCCTTATGACCCTAAGGGCCCCGAAGGAGATTTAAAAACACACATAATAAATGAGTTTTATATAGTGCTGATGGGGCCCCAAAATTGCATTTTGACGGATCCCGAACCTGTAAATCAGCCGCTGTATTCTGCCATTAAATCTTCAGGGCGCCTCCAAATTATTCTGGGCCTTTGGCCTTACTAGTAGTGAGTCGGGCCCTGCTCAGTTGCAGGGCCCAGTTAGGAGCTATCAGTCCTTTTGGCGTTAACCTGTGCTTAAAATCCTTGGCTATCTAGCAATATTTGTCTTTAAAGCACATTTTAGGCCATCTTTGGTTTTATTAGAGGCAGGAACTGGAATAGCAAAATGATCTTTGTCAATTTTTTAAAACTAAAACCTTAAAAACGCACTTTTAGACGATTTTTGATGATTTCCAGAACAAGGGAGATTTGGGGCTCTCCTCTAGAAATTCTTGGAAGTATAAATCATAAAGACGTAACTGAAACTCTTTGGGTTTAGAAAAAAAGGTTTTGAAAAATGCACTTCTACCAGAATTGAAAATAGTTATCTTGTCTTTATCTTCCCGTCTAATGCATCGTGTAAAAGATGTAACAATGGTTAAAATCCAGGTAATGCTAATAAATACGGATTAAAAGTGGTATTAAAGAAAAACATATCAAATTGTGCGCTTTAAGCTCTAAAAGTTAATTAGATACTGTTGATTTTTCATCCTCCAAACAAGAGTCACAAATGATTTTTCTCTTTTTCTTTTGTTCTTCACCAAAAATGTACTACAAAAATTTTGAGTAAGGGAATTTTTCCGGGGGAGCTGAGCCGGTCTGAAATATTCCAGGGGGAGCTCGAGCTCCCCCGGTTCCTACGACCCTGCAAATATCTTGTTGAAGTCTTTTTTTTTTGAAAACGCTCCTAGGTGTACATAAAAGATTGACTCGTAAGAAAATTGTTTGTTAACACTCTTTCCACGAAGAGTGTTAACAGGAGGAGAAGAAATTTCATTAGTATTCATTTCCAATGATAGAGAGCTAAATCTTTCGCTGCAATTTCAGAATTTTAAGACGGATGATACAAAGGAATGACGATCCCTTCCTTGAGGGTGCCCTACGTCGACACTTTTACGATATTTAATCTTAAAATATGGAATTTTAAACAATCTTCGACTATGTTTTCGTTGGAGTGAGGGCTCCTCTATCCAGAAATGTTTCGAAATTGAATACAAAAAAAAAGGGGGGGGGGGCAATTGCAGCTCGTCTTTGATGACATTTGGGACAGAAATGTTGTTCTGGACTCTTCTGTCTTCTCCAAAACATATTTTAAATTGTAATTAAAAGAAAACAAAAAAAAAAAAAAAAAATGCAATTTTTACACGATCTCTGATGATGCTAGGGGGGGAGAAGTTGAGAGACACAAACCCAAAAGTTCTCTCCGCACAATTTTTCGGTATAGATAATAAAACAAAAAAAAAAAAACAATTTTAGATGACTTCGATGCTATTAGGGGAAGAGAGAATTCAAGTCAGGGAGGACAGAAGTTAGGGGACACAACCCGGAGAATTCTCTCCCCACAGTTTTTCGGTATTGAAGTTTAGAAGCAAATACAAAAACCGTAATTTTTGATGACTTCAATGATATTAAGAGAAGCTATGATTTAGGGGTTTAACTCCGGAAATGTTTCGGAATTAAAAGACTGAAATTTTGTAATCAAGAGATCAAAACCACAGTATGTAAGTAAACTGTAAGTAACATTTAAAAAAATCTCCCCTCACTTGAGAAATTTTTAGATCCGCTCTTGAGAATTTCAAAGTCAGTGAGTTTTTTTCATTTTTTTCTAAAAAAAAATAAGTGTTTTCTCTATTAACTGAACAGCAGTCTTTAAGTTTATAGTAGAATTTTGCTTTGCTTTCCTAACGAAATTAATTTGAACAAACAATTCGTACCATATACATAAAGAAGTGAGAAATTTGAAACTCAGTTTTGCATTTTGACCTCGTTAAAATTTCCGATATCTCAACTAATTTGTCATAAATATCCGACAATTTGAAATCTTAATATCTTTAATACTTTCTATTCAGCATTCCCATCTTGTGTTAAATAAAGGCTCAATAGTAACATTTTTAACGTACCGCTTTAGAATGTCCCATTGCTGAGTAGAAGTAGAAAATAAGATTTATATTTGCTGACTTATTCCAAAAGATAAGTTTGCCTCTGGCAGAGAAACTAATTGAAGAATTGGCCACATCGCCAAAAGCGGTTTGTATTTTAGCTATTTTGAAAGTTTAAAAAAATAGTTTGAAGGAAAAAGTTTTTTTTTTCAAAGTTTTCTTTCTCCACGTGCACTACCCAATCACCAACAACTATATTAAGAGTTAGTTTTTATTGTATTCTTCGGGAGTTTTTCTCTAGGAAAGGTTATTTTAGGACTTCTCTGATGCCAAAATGTTTGCATGTTTCCTCCGACCTGGAGCTGAAATATCCGAGTAATTTCAGTGATAACTCTTTAAGCTTCCGAAGACTCCACTTTACCTGGCGTAGCTTCCTGTTATTAGGAACCGATTCTAATGAATTTTCAACAAATTTATCTATTTCTTTTATATCTTGTATTGTTATTTCATAGACTTTCACCTTCAAATCTTCCTTTTCTTTCAAGACTTTATGCAAATCAAAGGTTTTAGCAATATCACCACCACAAGCCACAGCGCAATCAGCTACATTTTTTATTGTAGCACGTATCGTGTCTGTTGAGCCTTTCCCATGCCGAGCTGCTGAGAAATTCCACACGATTTCTTTAAGTTAACATCTTGTTGCAAAGTAAGTAACCAGGAAAAAATTACGTTTGTTCATACACTATAGGGTAAAATCATCACTTTGGAAATGTCTGTACCTGACAACCAGACTGACGTAAGTCTATCTGGTTCTGAGGTTGGTTCACTTGACTGTGATCAGTTGAACCATCCTCTTTTCGCATGATGATGGGGCTTCATTTGTAATAGCCCCGAAATAGCTATTTGCTAGAGTTTTCAAACTCTTTTTTAATATTTTATTTGTACTTTTGAACACGTTGTCTTGTATTTTTAACTTCATTAATTGTACAAAGTTTTCGACTGCTTTTCTTACAAATTTGAGGTAAGTCTATTTTCATCATTTTTCAGTGGAGAGCGAAAAGGAATGTTGGATGCATGCAAAGGATGGGACGTGCGCACTTTTAACGCTGTTAAATAACTGAAGGAATTTCTTTTTTAGAATAAAGTTCTAATGGGTTGATGCGGAATAAGATTCTACATACAATGCAGCAAAAAAGTGAAAATCGCCATTTTTGGACCTATGTCGTTCTGGTTCTGAGATACAGATGTATGGTATCTACACTAAGTATACCTCCTTTGATAATGCTAAGAATGGGTTGGAGGTGCGCTCAAATTGCACTGGGATCATGACGTAAAGAGAATGAAAAACAGAGCAGAAGTATATGCACTGCATCAATCATAGTACTAGTCATAATCAGTCATAGTACCAGTGCAGTTTATTGTTGTGCTACAGTACACCTGTGTGTAATGTCACATGGAGCTTATTTGCACCTAACAGGCGCAGATCCAAAGGTTGTGGGGTTCATGACCCCTCCCTTACACGATCAAATTTAGTCTAAAACTGCATTTTTGGGACTTGTATTTCGAAAAAATTGTCAAACACTCCACATTTTGGCCCAAAAATTGCACTTTGACCCCCCCCCCCCTTTCTGAAAATGACCCCCTCTTGAACCAGCAGCTGGATCCGCCCTTGGCACCTAAGTGCATTCTCTGAATCTCTGATCCAAACTTACGGGTATTATTTTGGGAAAAGTCTACCAAAACAACTACTTCATGTTCATAAAGTGAACATATCTTATTTTTGAGAGCATCAAAGTGATGCTGCATTACATAGATATGCTTCAGAAAAGATCCAATTTTTGCATTTGCCGTATCGAATAACTCTAACTCTACACAAACAATTTTTCCCTTTCTTCTAAACTAATATGTTTTTCTTTTCCACTCTTATCTTAAAAGAGTTCTTTTTTTTTTAAAAAAAACTTTAATAAAAACAATTAAACTTTAACTCTACACAAACAATTTTTCCCTTTCTTCTAAACTAATATGTTTTTCTTTTCCACTCTTATCTTAAAAGAGTTCTTTTTTTTTTTTTTTGTAGTCTAAACGAATGTCTCATTGTCTTCTTTAAACCAAGTTCTATTCATTGTTATACAGAGAATCTTCTTTTCACATCTTCTGCAGTTCCTTCTATTCAATCTTAATTTTCCCCATCACAGCAGACTATAGTATATGGCTCTTCTGTCAGCTTTTCCTTTAGAAAATGCAGGAAATGTAATTTTTAATCAGAAATTCATAATTTTCATGCTTTGTGCGTCAGCGAGTATCCCGACTGGTTCTTTTTGTTTCAGTATCCAGAAGGGCTTGAGCTTGCAAAACATTGAACAACTGATTTTTTTGGAATGCCTCGCAAGAAACTTTTAGTGCGGATTCTTCATTTTGTTCCTTAGATACCTTTTTTTTTTTGTTGAATTCTAATAATACAGTCCTTTGCTCCAGGTGACTTAAAAGCCAGACAGCTGTTGAGGTCTTCTTCAAAAAATTCTTGCACTATTTTTTACAGCTCAAGTTTATTCTTTTGAACTTTGTAACAGCGATTAAAGTACATCCTACTCTTTATCATGGAACCTTTTAAAAAATTTTTGCAGGAGATAATATTTTTTTAGTTGCCCAATAACTCTATATTTCTTCATCATTTTATTAGAAACTAAATGGTTAAACATTCTTTTCTCCTTCTCATTTCGACTGGCCTTTTTCTTTACATCTGACATCAAAGCAAAGTTAAGTGGTAAATTTTTCCAAATCTCAGACATAACATTCCTTCCTATGATCTTCTTTATTTTTTTCAATTGCAATTTGATTGAACACAATACCAGGTACTGTTTATCAAGTGCTATCTGCCCTGGAAATGACATTGCAAGTCTAAAAATAGTACAGAAGGTAGGGGTTACCGTTCTGAGAGTGATACTGGGGACACGCTTATTTTCATCGGTTAAAAAAAATCAGTGAAAGATTAAAACAAAAATTAAGTAAAATATGAGCAATGCATTAAAAGTAGAACAGTTTTGTTTGTTATTCTGTTTAGTTAGGAAATTAAAAAATTTGCAGGACTCTTTTGCTTGTTAAGCTTTTTTTGTTAGGACATGTTACCAATCTGATTTTTGAAAAAAATAACAATAATAAGGTTTTTTTTGGATGTTATTTCATTAATTGAAAGCAAAACTTTGGTTTCTTTCTGGAAAATAGTATTTTTTGGCTTTCTAGTTATTAAAATACTGATGAAAATTTACTTGGAACCCAAATTGGCACTTTTTAAAATATTAACTTAGATCCTGAAAATGCTTACAGAGGAAATGAAATGGAAACGTGTTGAAGCAGCCTGCGAAGCTATTCAGGCCTACAGAACCTATGGCCAGGATTTTCTAGCCTCAATCGACATTGGGAACGAGACATGAGTTTGCTACAGGACAGAAAAACAATCCTGTTAGTGGAAACATCCTCGGTTACCGAACTCGTGGAAGTTTAAACAAAGTATCAGCTAAGTGATGGCAAGCCTCTTTTGAAAAAAGAAGGGATTATTGTTGTGCAAATTTATACCTGATAGTACAACAATAAATGCAGATTGCTACTGTGAGATGTTCAAGAATCTTTATAATGCAATTTAAAACAAGAGAAGAGGCTTACTCTAGAAAGGAATGCATCCCCAGTTTGCAAACTCTTATTTAATACCCAATCTCATCAACAAAAATGGACAGGGTTTGTTCACACAACCAGCCTACAGCCCAAACAACATACATAGCCAAAAGCGACTTCTATATATTACCCGAGTTGAGGATATACTTGGATTGGACCAGTCTTATAAAGAAGAGGTCATTAGTCGTATTTTGAGTCCAAAAATTTCAATTTAATATCGAGATTTCCTGTCCTATGCATCAAATTAAACACTCAAAGTTCTGGATCATACTGAAGCTTTCCTTTCCTGCCTTATTGTGATTAAAATCCATGATTAGCCTAAAAGATAAATTTGAAAAAAAAATAGTTTTGAAATGGAATCAATTTTTTAGCTACTTATCCGTTAGCAGGGCACAAGTGAAAAATCAAAAATCCCCAATGTCGCCAAGCATCTACATTATTCCGCAATTTTTCACTTGTGCCGGCTAACAGATAAGTACCATTTTTTCTTTAAAATACTATTTTCAGTAGGATATTTTACAAACATACTATCAGCAGTGTGTAGCATAGAGCTTGCGTATTGGCAGTATGTTTACTAAAAAAATGTTTTATATTTGATTCATTGAACATGGCACCTAGGTAAAAGAAGTTTTGAGCTATCTACACAGCACAGCAGAAGAGTTTTACAATTCAGGTATAAAGACCACATATCTCATGCAAAAATGTATTCATCTCAATGGCAATTATCTCAAAAAATAGGAGAAAGTTTAAGCTTTCTAACAATGTATCATTCAATGCCAATAAATGTGTTTAAAAATTTGTGAAAAATTAATACGAGCCTTATTTACAGACATCCCTAAATGAAATAAATAACTATTTGTAGTGCAGAAAAACCTGCTTTAAAACAATTTATGAAAAAAGTTCTACACATGAATACAAATCAAGCCAATATTTGTTGTTTTAAATAAATTTATTCAAATAATGATTAAATGTTTAGCTATAATACAAAATGTCGTTGCAACCAAGTAATTTAAAACATTAATACTCTATAACATAGTGAACAAAGGTCATTTACATGTGTAATTTATTTATATAGTTAACATTTGGTACATTTTGTGTACTATTTAGCTTTAAAATTCAGCTGAATATCTAGCGAGCATATACAAGTAATTTAATTCATATAAGTGGTGATAAATGCGGAAATTTAAGATTCCCTTTGAAAAAAATTCCGATTATATTTTAATTATACACAAAATTTAACATGCAGCACAAGGAAAACATTGCGGACTCTCGAATAAAATGAGTTGCGACAGGAACAAAAATTGAAGTTGATGTTAGAAAATTCCAAAAACGTGTATGTCATGATCACAGATTTTCATGTTAGGGGATGATAGGTTCACTTCTTATTCCTCAGAACAGCCAACGTTAAGTCATTTTCACTTTGAACTAATATTTCTTTCGTATCTGATTCCAATCTTAAAATAGGGACTTTAGAAGGTTCTAATTTATTAGCCAACTGCATTAAATGAACAAGACTTCCTGACGTGGAGCTGTCTACCACACCTTTATAAGCCAGACAAAGCCCATTTGCATCGGCACAAAGAACTCCAGTTACACCTGGTTTGTTCAACGTATTTTCAAGAACTTTATGTAGATTTTTTTCCATTTTAGTAACTACTAGCACACAAAATTCATTCAGCAAAATTCAACCAAAATAACTAACTTTTTATGTCACTTGTCACATGAGTGGATTTTGATAGAAGAAGTTTTAGTTTCTACTTCATACATTTTTATACAATTTTAATTTCCAGAATCTAGAAAAAGTAGCCTGTTTAGCTTGATAAAGAAACTATATTCATTATGTAAAATCCAATAGTTTTCTCAAAAAGAGAAAAAAGCATAACATGTCGCTTATATATATATAAAAAAATAAATAAATAAAAAGGAAAAGTAAAACTTCTACTTTCACTACAAAATTTTAGTTGTCTGCTCGTCGAACGTAAACACACTAAAAGCATGTAAAAAATGAATACATTTGCCCGTAAACAATTAGAAAAATATGGGTGGTCTGAAGGTTAGTTCTTAAATAGTTTCCGGAGTGAGTTTATGTCTTTTATCCATTGAAAATGCACTCAGAATCTGTCTGTTTTCAGAAGAAACGCATTTGAATTTGACGTGATTTTCACTGACATTTTTATGTGACACATACACATCATAATGTTCATCACTAACATCTTAAACGATTCATTAATAATATAAATAAATTATTGCTGTAATTTGTCTCAATATTTCTTTCATTTGTAGGCAAAGGTCTTGGAAAAGACGAAAATGGAATTGCAAAACCCATCAAACCGTATTTGAAGTTTGATAATCATGGTGTAAGTTCATATTATTATTGAAGGCTTCATCGTACTTATTGCACTGAGATGAACTAACTCATAAATCTTGGTTATTTACTTTTCAACTGAATCATAGAAAGTATCGAATGTTCTTGTTAGTTTTTATTTTTACAGATGAAAACTCTTCAATGAACCAATGATTACATTGAAAATATTTAAATTATTCAGATTATTTTTCTCTTTGAGGCGGTTAATTCCAGCATTAAGTAGTTATCCCTTCTGGCCAAATGTTATCTTAAAAAAATATCTTTCCTTATTTGTAAACCAAGCGGTAGTGCAGTCTCTCGCTGGTATTCTAATTTCATAATCGCTACCAGTTTTTTTGGCTCTCTTTGCTCTATAAGAGCATTTTTGCCTCCAACTCAGTTACTTTCGTATTCCATGCTGATGAGTGCATAATAAGCACGAAACTAGTCCATGGATCGAAATAACCGAGTTGGCGGTGTATTGCTTGTTCCTGCCTTAGCCCTTGCTTACTCACTGCTTTATACCCCATGCATTTGTTTATAGTTCACTAGAAGAAGAAAGGGTAGTTGTAAGGAAATAATTCTTTATATCAAGAAAACAATTCTTCTCATTTTTGTAAGAAATCCTTTTTTAACAATTTCCTAATTTTTTGATGCATCATTTGTGAATTATTTGACTGTTTTAATGTTAGTAAGCTGCTTCTTTTGAGGAGGACAAAAGGAATATGATTCTAATGTGTAAAACTAAACATTGCTGTTATTTTTTTGAAAATAATGTCAAGGATCAAAACTTACCATATTATTATCTTAACTTTATTTTGTTTCATAGATTGGACATGATAGCTCTAAAGTGTGGACTTCAAAATGGTGGTGTGAAGTTTTTAATGATGCATCACAGTGCATTAATGTTGTAAATGATAAGGTATGTTTACTTCAGCTTATGTCTTATTGGAAAACACTTAACAAAAATACGAAAAGATAAATAAGGGAATTTGCATTTGTACATAATAAATTTTAATTTGTAAAATAAAATGCAGCTTTTGTGTTTTGGTTACTTCCTTCATTCACTTTGCTCATAATTTTGAAAAAATGTCTTTGATTTTGTTTTCTTCCTTGCATCTTACAACATAAATTTACATTCTCTATTATCATTCTGTATTAATCAGGGAGGCCTAACCCCCTACTAGAGATGGCACACCCATTCAAATGCTATTAGGTACATGCATCATCTCAAATGAAAGCTCCACCAAAAGCAAAAGAGATTGTAAAACACTCTCTAAGTTTTTTAATGCCACCTTCTGTGCAGTGTCCCCCCCGCTCACCTTGTGGTCACTCCTGCATTTATACACCAGAGAATCTGTCATGAATGCACTTTTATGCAAGGTCTTAAATTGTGTAGGCAATTATTGAGATGTTTACGCAAACTAAGCAAACGTTTCATTTTTTTTCCAGTGTGGTGTATCAGTATCAAGTAAGAAAAGAGCTGTTAAGCCTTTATTGCATTCATCTGCTGCAATAAAAAAGCATTTTGTAAAAGTAAGTGTTCAAAATATTTTATATTTTTCACATGAAATTCAACTTCTTTGCAACGTGAATGATAACATTAATGTTATTAAAACACTAAAAAAAAAGCACTTATTTTATGTATATGTTTTAGGGTTTCAAAGAACCCAATTTCAATAATAGGAAAAGTTTTTAGTTTCCAACATTACGTAGCATTCACAGCCTGAAAAACAAGGACATAGTTTATATATTGATATTAAATTTACTAACTTAGGTAATCAGTCAATGGTAAAACATCAGGGTAGCAAATTGGTCCTTGAAAAGTATTAAAAATGCCTTTTATAAAATAAAAATGATTTTGAACAAAAAATGTTTTGGAATCACCAAAACTAAATAGAAAGAAATGGTACAAATTGTTTAAAATACAAATTCTGGAACCATAACTGATACCATACTTTATTGAAATCATTTTAAATTATTTCATTCATTATATGTTTTTCATGTGAGCCAAGTGCAATTATTTTGTTTTTAGTTTTATTTACAGTATGGTCACTTTTCCTGCAATTAACAGAATGTTTATCAATCCGCCACAATATATAACTTCAATCATTTTTATCCATGCGTGAAAAAATATTCAAATTAAGTTTCTTATTGTTACTTCTGTATTTTAAAAGTAAAAAAGAATGACATTTATACATAATTCACAGAAATATTGTTTTGTACAAGGAAGACCAAAAAGTTGGTTGTGAAAAACAACATTCTTTCTAAATGCAAAAGAGGGCATAAAAAATGCAAAATATAGCAATAAAAAATATTTTGTTGTTTTGTTTTTTATACTTTAATTTTTAACCATAAAAAAAAAAAAAAGCCAAATGAAAACAGTTTCATTGTAATCAGTTATTCTTTTGCTCATAAAAAAGATCATCCTGACACACATGGAATTGTCCTGATTAAAAAATATGTGTATAATATGAGAAGTGCTGTTAAAAGTGACAAATGTTTTAGTTATAATGGCAGTAACTTCAGAAGTAGATATGTTCTGCCCTTTTTAAGATGATACCAATATCAGGACTGTTGTTATTATTGTAACAAGCATTTTCATTAGGAGAAAATACTTTTCCCTAACATTTTTTGTGTGCATTTTAATTAAATATTTTGTGCATAAGCATCACCATGTAGATAGTGCTAGTTGAATGATAAAATATTTGAATAAACCAGTGTTATTTTAATCTGATTTTCATTGCTCTACTGCACAGTAAAATAATCAGTATGATACAGGGCAAATTTGCAATTGAAATTCTATACTGCTGCTGTGGAGTTCTAACTCCTTTATTTCTACAAAGTAGAATTAAACAAATTTTACTCAACTGTTCTTCTACAAGAAAGGTGGCATGCTGTAACTCCTAAATATGTTCAAGCTAGTGTAATCTTTATTGCAAGTTTCTTTTTTATCATATTGTAATTGTAAACGTGTATTGTTATTTCAATTATTGTACATTTTTCAGGGGGAATTGATGAAACCAGAAGAAAAAAGTATTTCATTTGCAGACAGCTCTAACTACAGTACATTTATCAAAAAAGATTTTCAGGCAAATAGGTATGAAAAAAATTCATTCTAAAGAGAAGAATATTTTTTAGCGTCATATCTCTCATAAATTTTCAACATTCATTTCAGGAATGAAGACATCTATAAGAAATGTGAAAGTCATAAGAGAAAGTGGTAAGTACAAGTAAGATTTCAAATAATTTTTTTGTGCATTTATTCCTTATAAACAATTTTTACTCTCAAATAATAATTTAAATGTTTAATGTACAAAGTACATTATACATTTGAACTTTTTTTTAAATGATTAAATTATTTTAAAAAGTTATTAATGTTATTGAAGTTGAAAAACAATGAAAATACATTTCTGTGAGGGTGTGTGAATTCAAACGACTACTCAAAGTTACAATTACATTCCAAATTTTTGTAAAATACGAAAAGTTTCGAAAAATGGCAGAAACATTGGCTTTGCATTTTGAGCACTTGAGTTCTTGAAAAACTTCAATTTTGTACAGTGAGAGCCATTGTGGAACTGTAATAGGTACTGAAATAGAACTGACACATAGTATGGAAGTGTGCTAAACAATTATGCTTCACTCCAGGTTTTCACAAAGTGTACAGAATTATAGTAGAATAACCTGAAAAAGAGAACAAAAAAAAAAAAAAAAAAACAATGACTTGGAGTTTCAAAATTTTGCTTCTTTCTGGAAAAATTCAAATCTGGAACAGTAGCAGTGCTAAGTTCTATTTAGCAATGCCTAGGTATTTTTTCTTTCTACTAATTTACTTTAAACTTATCAAGCATTTACTGTGTCTAGTCCATTTTACTTTTATTCAAGAATTGCCTTGACTTAAAAGTCATTTTACACATTAACTCATTAAAAGATTGAGTGGGATATGTTTAATTTTACCATGGACAACTTGAAATGAATAACTGTAAACACATGTTCATGTGTGTTATTTTGGGGATCCACTAATGTCAAAGCAGACCAACTTTTTTGAAAAACAGTAGGTCATTGGAATAGAGCTTTGTGAGCACCCAGCTGTTTAGTGTAGTAAAATTAATTTACTGCAAATAAATTCTGCAAAATATGTTTGATAAAATTTTAACTATTAATCTAAAAAAATGTGCTTTATTTTCATTCTTTTATCCCATGCATATTATTTCAATTCTTGAGAATTGATGATTAGATCAGTCAAACCTTATTATAGCAAATAGATGATAGTTTGCTATAATAAGGTTTTACTGTATTTGATGTCATAACATTTAGACGAGAAAACAATTACTCTAAAACAGTTTTACTATCATGCATCTGAAAATAACTTTTTCTGAAAAAAAAAAAAAAAAAAAAAATACAAACAAACCCTCAATTCTGGTGCCCTTGGATAAATATGCAGATGAGTGAATTTTATCCACTCAAGATGTTTAGTAGAGTTTTAAAATAGTTTGCCTGTTACCATCAATAAGATCTGGATACTTTTAAAGATTATTTATTGAATTACATTATTGAGATGCTAATTTACTGTAAAATATATTCTTATAAGATTTTTCTTATCTATTGATAAGGAAAGTCGTAACCATAGATGGTATACTTTTCAGAAAATATTTTTAAATATAATTTTTTTTTCCTTTCAGCTTCAATTATTCACTTATGAAAGGGAAACTGAAACGTATTGAAAAACAAGAAGCACTTTATAATGAAAAAGTTGAAAAACCAGCCAGTTTAAGAAATACAGAAAGGACTTGCCTTAAAAGTGTGAAACACAGAAAACATTCAAAGAAGAAAAGAGCTTCAGAAAAATGATGTGTGATGAAATGATTTGTGCAGAATAATGAATTATATAATAATAAATTTGATTTTTATGATGGATGTTTGTATATTTGCAGAAAGAGATGAAGTTTTTTAGTAACTATACTTAATTATACTTAAGTATTAATTGCATTCTTTTTTCTCCTTTTGAAACATTCTTAAAATGTTCTAAGGGTAGCTTTGAAATCAAATTACATTAGAGCATTTGTAATCAAATGTTTGTGAATTTGTTTAATTTTATTAAATTAAATACTGGCATGAAAATAAAAAAAAAATGGATATTTCTTTTAATTTTGGAGAAAGACTTCTGCTGGAATGAGCCAATAAAGATCAATTAAAAAATAAAAAAAATCTAATAAATGACAAAAGTATAATAAAAAATTTATTGTAAAAAATCTAATTTGTCAATTGTATCTATTTTGTGTGTATCAACTTTGCATGCTCTTCATTCAGAAGACTACAAACACACATTCATATGTTTGGGTCCTCAGATAATCTCAATTTTGATTTTAACCTTTTGGATCCGGGCTGTTTTTTAGCAATTTTTCTTTCGACCCAGGTAGTAGAAAGTTGAACCACAGATTTATTTTCCATTGAAAAGAGAAGGTATAAACTGTCGTACCAGACGTATGAAACCTTGAAAAAATCTCCGGATCCAAAGGGTTCGAGTGAAAATCTCAACCTCGTCCTCTAAAAAAAAAAAAGACTTACGGTACAGCATGTGTACCACCCGGCTCCTAAAGGTTAAAAGTAGATGAAAATGTATTGGTTTAATTCCCAGTGTTTTTAAAGCCAATGCAATTATCCATGCATATAGCTCTGTGGAGGGGGGGGGGGGAATTGAAAACTAGGGAGAAATTGCCTCGCGTAATTAATAAGAGCTTCAATTAATGTAGAAAGCTCTCAGCAATGGGATTTGAGAAATGGTTATGATCAATTAAAAATATTCCAGTAATATTTGAGAATCTAATGTTAAGAACCAGAAGCATGAAAAAACTTACAACTAGATCGTTGAGTTCAAATCAAAAAAACAGTTATAAATTTCAAAATATAAATAAACGCATCATTACCATATTTTCAAAATATTTTGGTAAAGACTACCACAGACACAAAATCATAAATATTAAGCATAAATTTAAAGATATATGAAAAAAAAAAAACCTTTTATCAGCAAACAGGCCCTTAAAATTTTTCCAGGGGTAGGGTTCAGAGGGTGCAAACCCAATGCAAATTTCAATATGACACACCTACAAAAAAAACGACATCCATTTATATGCAAATACGTAGATTTCTTAAAACGGAGGGAGGGGGGGGCAATAGACCTTGATACACCACCCCCCTTATTGACTTGACTTTCTGCAAAAGAGGTTTAAATTTTAAAATCCTTGGAATTGTCTGCCTTTATAAAAAAATATAAATATATATTTTATTTGTTGTATGCTTGTGCAACTTTGTCGTGAAAAAAAATTTACGAAATAAATTAGTGCTAACAAAACTCTGAAGAAAAAGTAAAACCTTTTAATAATACAAAACTTCCGAAATTTGAATTACATACATTGGTGAAATGATTGAGCGGAAAAAATGAAATTCACTCGAATTTCCCAAAGCTTGTCCTTGGAAAAAACGAAAAATTTCGACATTATCGTAAAAAAAAATTTGTAAAGATTATAAATCATGTTATGTATAATTATTGCGTTTGTAAATAATGTTTTAATTTTTGAATTTTCCTTAGGCATGTGTACCTGTGGTGTAGTGGTTATCACATCCGCCTAACACGCGGAAGGTCCCAGGTTCGAGCCCTGGCAGGTACAGAATCATATTTTCAAAATGGTAGCATGCGCTTATTTTTATATTTTCATTTCAGTTTTTTTCGGAAAAGGATTACATTTGGCGCGGTTGTTTTTGTCCATTTCTTCCATTGATTCCTGTTCTTTTTTTCGGACAAGTAGCAAAATTAAAAAAAAAAAGAAATGTTATAGTTGAATTGTTTGAATTCTTACGTAATTACAGAGCAAAAGGGAGATATTTTCTTTGCATTCTTGAAAGGTATCGTTGTATCAAATTGTTGCAAATTTTTTGAGTAAAATGTTTCATTGGTTAGCTTTAAGGTTAGAAGGTATTAAAGACGAAAGTGGACCGTTTTGCTTCAATAACGTTTTAGATGTAAAGTATTTTCTTGGGTCAAAGTCATTTGGTTAATTTTTCAAAATCATTGTTTTCAGTTCTTGACTATTATTTTTTGTCACAAAATAGGGCTGAATTTCCTATGAGTTTTGACTCACAAATCAAGTTTGTGTGATTATTTTAAAAATTGGTCTGTTTAATTGGTCGCGGATCAATCAAAAAGAAACTAGTTTACTCCTTACGACCTCTGAGGTCAAAGTGCAACCATTAATCTTCTTAACAGCTCAAAGAAAAGAAAAAGTTTAAATAAATCCGAAAAAAATCGATGATTGCTTCCGCTGGCAACTACAAATAAACAATTTCAAAAGGGATTCTTGGTGAATTAGGTGATAAAAGCATATTTTTCAGTTGAAAAAAACACTGATTTTATTTGTAGATATGTTAGTTTATTCCCTCCCTTCTGTTTTTTTTATTCATTTTTTTTCAAATGCTTCAAAATTATGTAATAAAAGATAGAGATCAAAGTAAAGAAATCCCCTCAGCAAATTCATTTGTATCTTTGCATTATGAAAACTTTTTCATAAAAACCAGTAGCAATAGCAAAAAAAAAAAAAAAAAAATCTCTGAGTTTCGGGAGCTCTGTAATAAATATACCTTCCCCCTTGCCCTTTGAATATGCCACTGATGAAAGCATTTATTAAGTGTGTAACTCATTGTTTCGTTTTCGTTCAACTTAGGGCTGTCGAAAAAAATATGAGAATCTAAGACTGGGAAAACCAGGGTTTGAAAATAGGCAAAAAAAGAAAGGATATTATATCGAATTTCATAACATATTTCAGTATTCGTGAGCTGTCTTAGTAAGTGAAACTTGAAAGAGTGAATTTTATAAACCGGGTGAAATAAAGCTAATATTCCTTATAATCAACAACAGATGTCGCCACCATTATTTGAAGTTTAGCTGTGGGAATCAGCATCCCCTTGCTGCATCCTCTTTATCTGTATAGTCATTCAATTTACAAATCCTAAAGTTTACATTTACACGTCTTTGACTTTACGTTGACACGTCGTTTTTTGACGAGGGAAAAGGGGGTAGACTCAAAAACAATAAAATAAACCTTGAACTCAATCAAATAAATTGAGTTCATAAGTTGAGAACTTACTATTATGTGGACAGAAATGAAACATCCCAAGTAGCACACTTCGTTTTTTAAAGGTTGTAAAATGGTTATTAACGTTGTGACAACGGATTAAAAACGTTTAGAAAAGGTTTTCACGTTCTTTGTGCTACCTGGGATCATATGTCTTTTTGCAAAAGTCATTGCTTGTTTGAGGCAAAGAACAAAAAAACTGAGGATCTTTAAAAAATATTTCATATGAATACGGGATAACAATAGAAAAACTGATATTTTGTTCAAATAGGGAGTTTAGTCTTTAGTGATATTAACACTGCTGGTCATAATATAAAAAGCACTAAATACAAATTTTGCTGCAATTCATTTTTACATATTTTTTGATGCCTGTTCAAAGATACAATTGGAGTTTTCAAAGAAATTTAAAATTTTGCTCCTTCAGGGTGCGGGGTTCTACTTATGAGCTGAAAAATTTTTTTAAAAAATATAGTAGCATTTATGAAAATTAAAATTTATGTCTTCTAGTTTTTCCAAGCTTTTTTCCCTTGGGGATAGGGCTTTCTTTCCTACGACGGTAGAACAAAACCACAATTACTAGTTAAGGATTCCGGGCTGTTGTGCCGTGGTCGAAATGGCTTTAATCCATACGTTTCGATCGCAACTGCGGCGGTCATCTTCAGTGGGTGTCGTTGATTAATTTGGCAACTGATGCGAAATTTCGAACTGCTGCAAGATATTAAATTGAAAACGCAGCGCCCTCTACCTTCCGGCTCGAGATTGACAGATGACTGGATGCTTTGGCATCCTAATAAAAATTGCCCAATAAAAATTGTCGTATTAAATTTTAAGTTTAGAGTTTTTTTTTTTTTTTTTTTTTTTTGCGGAATTCCGCGCGGGTCACCTAGTAGGCATTTATTTATAGACTAGCGGTACCAGCACGGCTTTGTCCGTGGTATAAAATTAAAAGTTTATTTGTTAAATAATTGATATAGCACAAAGAGTACTCTATTTTAGTTATAACTCAACTATAATTCCTTAAAAGTATGATATGAAAATAAGCCAAAAGAGAAAATAAGAACTATTTTGTTGCTTACAGAAACCAACAGAAATCTTACTAAAGTTTAAAAGAAGAAGAAAGTTTTCTTTCCTAACTTCAAAAACAGAATAATACATTTTCCGAAATGAAACACTTTAGAAAGAACGTTGCAACATCGCAATTTATACAATATTTTTATAATTTACCTAGTTTTAATTCCTTAAAAACTAAGAAAATAAAAACAGGCGATTTTTTCCAACAGTTAAATAACTCATTTTAATAAGGCTAGGAGTTTGGAATGCCACAAAAACAAATACATTTTGAAATTTATTAAAAGGGAAATTTATTGAAAGGGAAAAAAGAACGAAACAAAAAGAAAAAGGTATAAAAATTTTGTTCTCTTGCTTGCTTTGCCCAAGGTATACCTTGAATTTCCGGGATTCTCTCTCCGGAGAATTTCCGGGATTCTCTCTCCGGAGAATTTCCGGGATTACAGCTCTTCTAATGCTCGTAGAAACTTCTAATTGATATCATTTTAGCAGAAAATTTTAAGCTTTCGATTGATATAAGACTTGAAAATGTGTATGAAATATTTCTTCCCCATTTTAGTGAATTTGTATGAAAAATGAGCTAAGAATTAGAATTGAAAAAGAACGAAAGAGAATTTTCGAAAAAACGCTTCGAGACGCACCCATCAATGCTACGAACTAATTTTGTGCCAAATTTTAAGAAAATCAATCGATCGGTCTTGGCGCTACGCGGGTCACAGGCAGACAGAGAGAAGGAAAGAAAGACAGTAGGGTAAGTTCAGTTGGGTGGGCCGAAAATTTTTTTTTTTGGAAATCTGTTTTTGGGTAGTGTGGAAAAGTTGCTATATGAGCCTGTTATTACTCTCAAAAAAATTCGCTAAATTTATTTAAAATTTAGCCGGCGCTCATTGGCCTAGAAAAATGGAAAAAAAAAAGAGCAAAAATGTACTTTTTTTCAAAAAAAAAAAAAAAATCAGAAAATAAATACGTTTGAAACTCTTTCTAGCAAACAGTAGAAACATCAGTCAGAGAATCAGGTGTAACCCTCAAAAAGTTTATACATTTCGTAGAATATTTAGCTGCACCCTTTTAAGACTAAAAAACGGAGAAAAAAAGTTTTTTTTTTCTTTGTAATAATATTTTAAAAAGTAGTATAAATACTAATACAGAAATGTTACGTAATGCGTTACTTAGAATATACATTGAAAATTCAATCAATTTTAAGCGACTTTTATTCGCAATTTTTAAAAAATGCACACACTCAAAGAAAAATTGTTACACAAATGCTAAATCTTTAATTTTTTTTCCATTTTTTTCCCTGTATTATGAACGTCGAGCAATTGCTTTTGTTATTTCCAAGACCATTTTACTAGTGTTTTAGACATATTCAACAAATAGAGCCCTTGAGTATTAAAAATTGTAAATTGTCTGAAGTCCTAAACTGATAAAATAGAACGCAAATAGTGTTCCTTTTCTCAATCCGTTTCATTCTGACCTTAACGACAAAATTTTTGCTCCCTCCTAACAAGAGGGGATAAGATGAAACCCCCGACAGGAAATGCTGTAATTCTACACCTCCACAGCTGGGAATAGCAATTAAAGGGGTCGTCTTTGCGTCCAGTGTCCATCCCGGGAAAAGAAAAGTCTCTCCGCTATTTGTGCTTCAGTCAGAACGAAACAATGGCACTGTGTTGTCGAGAGCAGAATCGTGTGCTAAAGAAAATTTTTGAATTTCGTTGAATTATAATCTCAGTTAGTTTTATGAACCGAAACGACTGTCATGGAGAAACGCGCTAAGAAGAAAGTAACGAGAGCAAGCACAAGTGGTCTACTATTTGGACCCGTGAAAGACTTATCTCCTTCCAATACTATACTTCTCCTTCTTAAAAAAAAATAAAGTGGTCAAATTCAATAAAATTGACTGCAACATTTTGTGTTTGGATATGAAAGACATAACAAGTTTAAGTACTGAGAACAGTATTTATACAGAATATGTCTAGCAGTTAAAGATGGCAGTTGCCCTTCTAGCGTGACTGGCAGTAGCCAGGAAAACTCAGTCGCGCACGATGGCTGACTACTGCAAATCGTTTGCTACGTTTGTACATAAGCACGCCAAATCCATCAGAAAATTTTAAACTGTTGGTCAAGTACGTAGTGTTAATTTATGCTCCAATGTGGTTCGAAATAAGATTGAAACCGAACTGCCAGTATGGTGCTCAGCATTTCTGGAAAATGATTTCCCTTACAAGGCAGTTTCCAGAGAACGTTCAGCAAATAATCTTCAAAGTTCTCTCCAACAATGCGTATTTCGCTCATCCTGAACATCTGTTGTTAACAATGTTGTTTGACCCTAGAAAACACATTCGGGAACTAGCAGTTAGGCGCATTCTCCACACTAGAAGTAAAAAGACTTAAAACTCGGATGACGTACGATTTTTTAAGCTTCCTAAACTTAATTTTGAAGCCCTTGATTATGTTGATTTAGTTAATTGGGAAAACTGTCCTATAACGCCACCCCTTACGATGCATCTAAATGAACAAGACTTGAAAGAAATGTGTAAAGAATAGCTCACAGACTTAACTTTCAAGAAATTTCCCTGTCACACACAGGCCGTGGAACGTTGTGTGAAACTGATAACTGAAGATGCAACAAAAGTTTGTGGTGAAACTGTTCGAGATGGATATATTCGGGCCAAACTTCACGCGAGGAAAAAACTTCCATCTTTTGAAAACAAAGGACAATATTATTCAAAAAAATAATATTCACTATACTTGAGGTATTATGAATCAAATTTCTATAGGGTGAGTTCTGGTAAGTGCGTACCCTTTTTTGCAAAGTTCATGTTCTCAGGGATGCTGCTTTGTTGAAAAATCTTGTACACTCAAAAATTTTTTTTAGTTTTCTTTCCAGATCCTTTACTAAGATTTTCAACCATATAATATGTCAAATAAATCATAAGCATAGGTTTTGTGACCTAGTTTATGACACCTATTCTAAGGTACGCACTTTCCCTGCCTAGCGGGGTAAGTGCGTCCACCTTAAATTATGTGAATATGAGCAGTAAAAAACTTCTGGCACATATTAAATATGTTAGGTAGTTAGTTGCCTTGGGATAATTCCTAATACTAGAGATCAGCACTTGCTTGCATGGATAAAACGCAATCAGTGATATTCCACGTGTCTTGCGAACAACTGTGATTTGAAGATTGAAAGAGTTGTGTCTGTGATTCTTCCTCTGTCCTTTTAATAAGACCAAGTGAGCAAATGTAAGTTGTTTTTATTTAGTAATAATCACTCATAGTCTACATAGTTTATTTTGGTTAAATACATTAATCAGTCTGTGTTTAAGCAAGGTTCGCACTTACCCCTTCTTAAATGTAAGATGAGACATGTGCGTCCAATAGCTTTGTTGTAAGTGCGTATCCCTGTGATTTTCTTTAATTCTATTTGTATGGTAGATCTTTAGGTGACCTGAATGAACAATTCTTTTTTTTTTTTTTTGAATAAATACGGTTTTGAAATATTTTTCTTATTAGAATCAGCAGCAGTAAGACAAAACACAAAATTAAGAGCAAAAAAAAAAGAGAATAATTGATCATGATGTGATACTTGTACTTTTTTTTTTCTTGTACATTCAAATAGTTTTTCACAAGGTGTTCTTTAATTTTCTTAAATATAATTTATTCATTACTCCACCTTCGTTTTTTGAATCAGTAGGTTCCTTATTTAGTGTTTCACTTAATTTCATTGCTTCATTTGTCATTCTGGTTTAAATTAAGTATAGCTCATGATCGCTATTTTCAACGAAAAATTTACTAACTGATATCTAAAAGCCAATATGTTTCAGAGGTAATGAATAAAATTGAAATCTTATGCCGCATTCAATGTTAATATAAATACTTGATGGAAATGACGTCGGATTTATAATCGGTTTATAAAAGAGTTATAATCAAAATTAAAGGTGAATTACGAGAGTCGGATTTTCCACGTAATGGTACACACTTGCCTCATCATAATGGTACGCACTTGCTCCGCATAATAGTACGCATATGCCTCATGATAGTGGTACGCACTTGCCCCATCATAATGGTACGCACTTACCCCCACCTTACTTTAAAGAAAAGGAAAGTGCGTACCGTCATATAAACAAATTTTAGTTAGAGTATTTGATCAAAATACCCCATGTATGTTATTAGTAGCTGTTACTTATAAGAAACAACTTGCATTTCTTGACTTCAATTGCTTGGTATGACTACAAGAGAAACTGAAACAAAACCTTCTCAATCTTTACTTAAGAGTTTTTTGGAAGACATTTAAGTTATCCCTGATTGTGTTTCGTCTATTGAATCCAGGCCTGAATTCTACCTATTGAAATTATCATTAGACAGTTATCTATAACATAGTCGATGTGTTGCAGAAGCCATTTCAAGACAGTGTTTATATAATTCCCAGTGGACGCACTTACCCCGTGGACGCACTTACCAGAACTCACCCTATTTCTTTTTCAAAATATGTTATTCTAGAAAATGTGTGATAGCATTACATGATAATCAGGTGCTTATTATTATGAATAGTGCTCTTTAATGAATTAATTTTTAATGAATGATGAATTGATTTTTGAGGAATTAAATAATGAATGAGAGTATGAATTTTTAAATAATTAATTAATGAATGACACTATGAATTAATTTTTAAGAATTATTTTCAGATTGGTATTTAAAGAAATCCAATATTTTTTTTCATTTTTCTCCAATTTTTGATGTCAGAAATGTGTCGTTAAATGTACAGTAAAATCAATGAAATATTTTATGGGCTAAAACTGGTTCATTATTTAGCATTTTTGTGGCATTTCAGCAAACTATTTTAAATTTATTTTTAAAATAAAATTTTTACGAAAATTCATTTTTTTTCTCTTTTTTCGGTTTTTCGTTGCTAATGAGCGCCGGCTAGATATTTTTAATATTCAAGAAATTTCTTAAGAGTGCTAACTAGCTCACTACGCAACTTTTGCGTGCTACCCAAAAATAGATTTCGAAAAAAAAATTTTTCGGCCTATTTCGGCCCGCCCTAACCTTCAGCTTTATTATTAGTAGAGATTACATAGTGTATTGCAAGTTACTTGTATTTTGAATTAATTGATATTTTTTTAATCACAGTTGTCATTACTTGAAACTTTACACTTTGTAACATACTTGCTCTTATTTAATGTGTTTTTTTTTTTTTGCCTGCCATTTATTTATATTACTGCTGTATTGTGCTGCTTACTAACAATAGATCGTGTGACTTAAAATAACAGCCTTATATTTCTGAGTGGTAAATTAGCTAACGATGTAAATGCGCACATAAATACAGCAAAGAATTCATCAAAATCTATATTGCATCACATTAGATAAGTTATTTGCTCCTTCCATATTTTGTCAATTTCCAAGGATGATCATCGATTAGATATCACAAGAAAAGAATTTCAATTGTTAATATTTTTTAAAAATAAGCAAGATTTTGTGCAACTTTCCAGCCATATATCGTGTGTCTTAAAATAACTGCTTATATTTCGGAAGGGTCGATTAAGTTTCGAGATAACAGATAAATGTACACAAAGTTGGCAGAGTTCATCAAAATCTACATGCATCACGTAAGATAAGTTATTTGTTCCGTCATAATTTTAGCAAGTTCAGAAAATGGTAGTTGATTAACAACCAAAAGAAAAGTTTTCAGTTACTAGTATTTTATGAACTTAAGAAAATTTTAACCCTTTATGTCCCAAATAAATTTAGCAATGAATTTTCTTATATTTTTTTGGTTTTTGTAGTTGAAAATACATCAAACAACATATTATATACCGAGTATAATAAATTTAGAAAATCTGTAGGGTTTAAGGACCCCTACTGCTTAGGGGCCCTAAGAAAACTGTTTCCGATCGCAGGTACCATTTCTCAGCCTCTCAGCAAGGTACAAGGAGTAGTATTTAAAGCTTCAACATGATTCCAGCCATTTAGTATTCATAACACAAAATTAATGTAAGCGGGACTTCTGAGCCCAGTCGGGGCATAAAGAGTTAAAATAGCAGCTTATATCTATGAGTGGTCAATTAAATAACGAGATAAATACACTCAAATATAGCAAAAAGTTCATCAAAATCCACATTGCATCTTAGTCGGTAAGTTAATATTCCATCGGTATTTCAATGATTTCTAAAAATGATCATCGATTAGAGACCACCAGAAAAGTTTTCAATTATTAACCTTTTCTGAAAATAAGAAGATAGTTCTGTGCAGCTTACTAACAATATATCGTGTATCTCAAAATAGCAGCAAATACCTTTGAGTGGTCAATTAAATTACGAGATAACTGCACACAAATACAGCAAAGAATTCATCAAAATCCTTTAATCTTTCAACATTAAGAGCATAGAATTATCGATTTATGTCTCTGATTTATTCGTTGGCCTTTAGCTGATTTATATGTCATGATTTCTGAGGCTCATTAGCTAGCACGCGGTGAAAGGAAAAAATAATATTTTCTCTATCTTTTACAACTGTTGAAGCTTGCAGCCGACAAGTTGCCATAGTGATGAATAGATGCAATCCGAAAATGTTATTAGAGAAGAATTGGATTATGATACCATTTATAGGAATCGCGGGAGCATGTCACATGTTTTTTTTGTTTTATGGTAGATTTTGAAATTCGTGTAGTTTTTTTACTTCATTGGTTTTTTGTTGTTCTGAAGAAAATGATGAAAAATCGAGCAATTGAGTGTTTTTGCTACGGCTATTTTTCTGCGCCATAATACGATTTATTTTATTTTTCCAAGGAAATTCATTGATGAAAAATAACATTTGTAAGAAAAAATGAAAATAGCGTTTAACTTTTTGTTGCATTTTATTATGAGTATCACGATTTTCTTATGAGGCTGCTGATAAAGTTGCTGAAATTTATGATGCCATTTTTTAAGATGATAAGACAACTCATAGAAGCACTAAAGAAGATTAAATTGAAAAAAAAAAACTACAGAATACACGGAGAATTGTATCGAATACGATGAAGAAAATGAAATTCGGATAATTTCTGTTCAAAATTTTCTTTTATTCGAGTTCTTTATTTGATCATTGAAATTTTTCAGTAAATCATTGATGAAGAATTATGCTTAGTTCAAACTTTTTAAAGCTTCGCTTTTTTTTTCTTTATTTGCCGCTAATGCAACTATGCAATTCACTTTTAATGCAACTCCCTATTTTACGTCTGAAGAATGTTTCCATGAGCAAGTTTGAAAGTGTATATAAATTATTTCAATGCATTTCTACAGAGTGACAAGAAATAACTTGGACATATATCGTACGGTATAACTTTGTTGCTAATGAAAATAATGCGACCAAACTTCAAAATAAGTTTATATGAATATATTATTTTGTCTAATATATTTAAACGTTTTCAAATTGTCTACCGTTAGTAATTAATACAGAGCTTTAGACGTGTCACAAAATTTTCGGCTGCGGGCCGCAACTCACTCATTGATATTTTATCCCTTTCTTTCCCGAAGAATGGTTGTAGAGATGCCAAAGTTTTATCAGGTTTAGTATACACCCTTGTTTCCAAGATGGACCAAACAGAATAATACATTGGGTTCAAATCTGGGGAATACGGGGAGCCATTCTTCATCTCCAATGAAGTTTGGAAAATGTGTCTTGCATCAATCTTGAGTCTTTTGTGAAAAATTCTGTTGGAAGGTTCATCTTTGGTTTTCAAAGAACTTTTGCGAACAAGGTAAGACAACATCATCCAAAATGAGTTTGCGGTATGTTTGCTGATTATTTTTTATCCCTTGATCAACAAAAACAAGTGGTGTTTCCCCACTAGCACATATCCCACCCCAAACCATTGCAGATAGGGGTAGTTGACGCCGCTAACAATTAAAACAGTTCCAGGTGCTTCTGCTGACCAAACTCTATCATTATGGCTATTTTGAGTTTGTTCAATTGAGAACAGTTTTTCATTTGTGAAGAGCAAGGTTTTCCATCGATCATCTGCAGCCCGCTTAACAGTTCTTTCCTCTTTTGAAGTCTTGTGCGTTTGTTCTTTGCTGCTAGCTTTTAAGTCTCTTTCATTTTGTAAGGGAGAAGACCAAGCTCAACAATTACCATCAAACGAGTGGTTTCTATACTGATTTTCACCCATCTAGCAACCTTTCTCGTTGAAATCCTAGGATTTCGTTAAACTCGCTTTTCGACCACTTTCTGGTCGCTAGATGTGTTAACTGTGCATTTTCTTCTTCTTCCTGACCTGTCACCATCATGTTTGAGTTTTTTTAACTTTTTAATTGTGCAGGAAATCGTGTATTTAGCCACTTTCAATCGTTAAACAATTTCGCATTTTTTCGTTTCTTGCTTATGCAGTTCAAGTATGGCAGATAGTTTGCGAACAATAATGGTTATCCCTACTAACTCACTTACACCTATTTAGTAGCTTTCTAGGATTGATTTCCTATCACAATATCGTTAAAAATTCAGTGGTATTTACTAGGGATGCACCGATTAATCGGCAGTACCGATTAATCGGCCATAATCGGCCACTTTGCCGATTATCAATAATCGGCAAAATCGGGCCGATTAATCGGCCAAAAAATATTTTTTTAACTTAATTCTTAAAGTATACCTTCACTAAGAAACTACGATGAATAATTTTATTAACAGTAATAATAATCCTCACAGTTGACAAAGTTTTCAATAAATTCCTACTTTGAATAAATATACATAGACAATGTTACAACATTTTTCATGTGGCGACAGTTTCCTCCTTAGTACAGTGCTTTAGATAACCTCTAATTTTCACAAAGAATAAAAGTCTTGAATTAAATTGCTACTAATTACTAAAAAATTAAATTAAAAGTACTCCTAAATTGGAGTACAGACTCCCTTCCCCTTTTTCTGAATTTTTATGTCCAATTAACATAATTAACAATGTGTTAATGTAGTGTCATCGATAATTTTATGAAAATTGGTTCTAAGAAATTTGATAAAATATTGAAATTATTTTGTGAAAATTGGGAAAATGGAAAAAAAAAAATCTTCTCTTGGAAATAAATTACTTACTATTTCTAAACTCATATTCGAAAATATGTATGAGAGAAAAAAAACAGTGGTGGTAAAATTGGTAGTATTGAAAACAATCATCCTTATCATTAATCGGCTAAGCCGATTAATCGGCCGATTATCAACAACCGATTAATCGGTAATCGGTAATCGGCCAATTTGCTCATCGGTGCATCCCTAGTATTTACAGATATTTGGTTTGAAACTTCGTCCAAGTTATTTCTTGTCACCCTGTATATATCTCTGTATATCTCTCTATCTATATATCTATCTATCCATCTATCTATCTTTATAACTAATAATTTATGTTGATCTACCTCCGTATTCATCCATATCTGTATTTATCTGCCTACCTATCTTTTTATACTACTCAATCTATATTTATCCATTAATTTCAAAAAAATAATTCTTATGTCTGTCCATCTCTATACCTAACGATTTACGTATATCTATATATCTATTTGTCTACATTTCTCGATATGTATCTATCTCTCTTCGTCTCCCTAGTTATCATTTTATTTCTATCTGTATAAATATTAATGTAATGAAATTTTTTTTCCAAATCCATCTCCATATCTGCCTATATATTTATCAATCTCTCTGTATTTATACGTTTGTATATTATCCGTATCACTAAATACATAAAAATACTTTTGAAAAAATAAGAAAGAACCGACTTCAGAACTTCAGTCTTAAAGTGCTCTAAAAAGAAAAAATAATTTTATTCTTCGAAAACCATCGATATTACATTTAAACATGAGTTTTGATGTCGGGGCAAAAACACTTAATAGAATCATACGAAACTATAATTCAACTATAAATATAAATTTCAATGAATATAGGCTCTTTAATCGCATTCGTATACACTACATTGATAACCATATATTTAAGCAATGGTACAAAAATAATGGTTAATTTTCAATGGTTTCTCTGAAAAATGTTCGCAAAATGTAGTTAAACATCATTTTACCTATTGTTTTTTCACCGACTTCAAAACTTATGTTTAAATGTAGTATCGATGGTGTTCAAAGAATAAAATTATTTTTTACCTTTCAGAGCACTTGCCGACTGAAGTTCTGAAGTCAGTTCAATTTTTTTTTCAAAAATATTTTTGTTTTATTCTTTTTAGTGTAAATGGATTTCTGAAAAAAAGTAATGTTTCCATTACGAAACTTCACCTAATTTTCTTAAGTAAATGCTACGTGAAAATTATGTAAGAAAAAAAAACTATCTGTTACCGTTATCTGTTATCAGCATTAGATGAAGATAAAAAGACCATAGAAATGAATTTCATGGTAGAATCCAGAGAAGTCTTACATTCAAAATTGTCATAATTACGATTACTGTGTGATCAAGATTTCTATTTTCTTCGATTTCTGCAGGATCTCGTTCTCAAACACGGACCATGAGAACATGGAACCAACTGAAAGGAAAACCATTTTAAACAAAAAAATATTTTTTGAAATCGGTCCAGGCGTCTTCGAGTAAATGTATAAATACATAAAAATTTCAAAAAGATCGTAGAAATGAATTTCATAATGTAATCTTATAACATACAAAAAAAAAATCTCCGACGAATAGTATAACCTACTCCTTTGATGAAGTCGGTCAATTTATTGAGCCTCATATTCTTAAATTTATGTGTTGTAACATACATGCAGAAGTAGCATTTCCTCCCCCATATTTGGAAGAAAAATGAAGGGTGTATGTGATTTATCCCGTGATTTTGCACAACCACCGGTCATTAATCACAATCATTTCTAAACTTGTTAAATGTGATAAATTATTGAATATTTATCAAATTTACCGGTTTATTTATACACTAGGTGGCCAAAAGTATCCGGACACTTTCAAAAATTCACATTTTTACATATAGCTGGAGAAATAAGTGATCAATTGTTCTTTAACTTTAGTCATACAAAATATAGGCTTCACCGAACATTTCCAAGTTGAAATTAAATTACCCTTGCATTTGGGGGACGGTAAGAAGGGGGGTCGAAAGAATAACCGTTTTTTAACCATAACTCTTTGAAAATAGCTCGGAATAAGCTATGCATTTCAGTAATTAATTAGCATACTATGTATAATTACTATACAAATTCAAATGAACGCACCACTCTTACTTCCGAAGATATGAAACATTTTTTAAAAAACGGCAATTTTATTTGAAGGGTTTTTGCTCATAACACGCAGAGTTTTTGATCAAACCTTATCAAAACTTCAGGAAAGATGACAAAATACAAGAGAAAGAACATACTAAAACGGTTTTTAAAAATATTAAAAATCCGATGAGATATGAACGTTAAAAGGAAAAAAAATTTCACGGCGCATGCGCGAACGACAGAAATTTATAACTACAAAAATATTGTAGCCTGGTATATACTGCATCTTATAAAAAAGTTCCAGTTGAATATCATGAAAATTGAAACAGATATCAGCGATCTAGTGAGCTGTATTTCATTCATTCGCATACAATACATACATAGTGAGGGTCTGTCCACAAAGAGCTATTTTTTAAAATAAAGGTTTATTTCGTCCATCGTTCAAAACCAACGTTTCCAGGGGGTCCTCCGGATACTTTTTGGCCACCTACTTATAAGGTCTTTTTTGGCCGAATGGGCGAAATGTGACTTCTATGCCAAATATAAATTTTTTAAACAGTATACAATTTAACATTGAAAAAATATGCTCGATTGTCCCCCACACTATTTGTGAACAACCCCTCTCCATTTATGAATTGACTGCAAATGAATGAATTACAGCTCACTAGATCGCTGATATCTTTTTCAATTTTTTACGATATTCAGCTGGAACTTTTTTTTATAAGATGCAGTATACACACCAGGCTACAATATTTTTTGTAGTTATAAAATTTCTGTCTTTCGCGCATGCCGCCGTGCAAAAATTATTTCCTTTTTAACGTTTCATATCTCATCGGATTTTTTAATATTTTTTAAAAAAACCGTTTTTAGTATGTTCTTTTCTCTTGTATTTTTGTCATCCTTTCCTGAAGTTTTTGATAAGGTTTTGATCAAAAAACTCTGCGTGTTATGAGCAAAAAACCCTTCAAATAAAAATTGCCGTTTTTTTTAGCCTACTTTCCCGTTTAAAAATAAAAAGAAAGACGAAAAAAAGTATTAAAAAGTAGCTTAATGCATCTAAAAAAATATCGCCCAAGTCCCAAAAAAAATATCGCCCAAGTTAAAAAAAACATCGCCAAGTCCCAAATAATATCGCCAAGTTAAAAAAAAATAAAAAAGGTAAAAATGAATATCAAAAAAATTAAAAAATTTTGAAAGTAGGGTATTGAGATGGGGGAATTTGTGTGTGTGTGTCGGTCGGTCGGTCGGTCGGTCTGTCTGTCCCCCCCCTAATAACTTTTGAATGAACATTCCGATTTCGACAAACTTTTTTTTTGTTGGAAAGATCTCGTCGAGTACAGCTCATTCCCATATTTGATTTTTTTGATTTGAACAATTTTTTGGTTCAACTTTGAGCCGTTCAAAAAAACCGGTCCCGCGTTACTAACTTTTTAATGAACAGTCCGATTTGAACAAACTTTTTTTTTGTTGGAAAGAACTTTTCAAGGGTACTTCATTCCCGTATTTACATTTCCGATTTGAACAATTTTTTCGTTCAACATTGAACCGCTCAATCAAGCTGTCCACCCCTAATATCTTTTGAGTGAACAGTCCGATTTAAATAAACTTTTTTTTTGTTCGAAGGATCTCAGCAAGGATACTTCATTACCGTATTTAAATTTTTCAATTTGAACACTTTTTTCGTTCAACATTGAACCGTTCAAGCAACCTTTCCCCACCTAATAACTTTTGAGTGAAACCGTCCGAATGGAATACACTTTTTTTTTGTTTGAAAGATCTCGGAGAGGCTTTCCCATACATTTCCCATATTTCGCTTTTTTGATTTGAACCATTTTTTCGTTCAATATTGAACCGTTCAGAAAAAAAAAAATTAACATTAGCGTCTACGGGGAATTTAAGTTGAATGTTGATCCTGAATTTAAAGTCGGATTTCCTTCAAACTAACTTTGTAAGAAAATGGTTTTTGATAAATAATGTTTGTAACGTACTTTTCTGAGTAATCTTCTCTGAGGACTCTGATTCCGACTCCGACTCCGCAAACATGGCGGAAATGCAGGCTCAGAAAAAAAAATTACTGACTGTGCAGGACGATTTTTTTGTTTATTTATTCATTTGTTTTATTTTATTTATTATTATTATTATTATTATTATTTTATTTTTTTTGGCAGACGATGTTTTTTTTTGTAACAAAAAATGTTTTCATTCACGAGAACATTTTATTCTTTATTTATATTTAAACAACTGGCAAACGGATTAAAAAATGAAAATTCAAGGACATTTTATTAAACGAAACGAGTTTTTTTTTTTTTCTTTCTTTGATAAAAATGTGTTTTTGATGCTCTTTGTACTTTTATTTATTTATTTATTTATTTATTTATTTTATTATTATTATTATTATTATTATTATTTTTTTTTTTTTTGAAAAAACGATGGAGGGATTTTTTTTCTACGGAGGAAACTGTAAACAGTTTACACTCTTTAAAAAGGTGGCGACAAAAACTTTATTTATTTCGTTAATTACTTTTTTACGTGTCTATTTCATCTGATGAAAGGGGTATATTTTTGCTTTTCGAAATCAGCTCTAAGTGCTAAAAAAGGTATGTTTTGACATAATTTTTAAGTCCTCAGATAATCAAGAGAATAATGATCAGATGCGAGAATGCCGATGTCGATGTACGGGAAAAGTAGGCTCGTTTTAGTTCTTGACAGAACTTCTTGTTAAAAAAATGTTTTCCTATCTTCGGAAGTAAGAGTGGTACGTTTCATTTGAATTTTGTACAGTAATTATACATAGTATGCTAATTAATTACTGAAATGCATAGCTTATTCCGAGCTATTTTTCAAAGAGTTTATGGTCAAAAAAGCGGTTTTTTTCTTTCGGACCCCCCTTCTTATCGTCCCCCCAAAATGCAAGGGTAATTTTAATTTTCAACTTGGAAATGTTTCGGTGAAGAATATATTTTTGTATGGACTAAAGTTTAAAGAAACAATTGATCCCTTATTTCTCGAGTTATATCTAAAAATGTAAATTTTTGAAAGTGTCCGGATACTTTTGGCCACCTAGTGTATAATACCCGATTCGTAATGGGAAATTTAATAAAAATCCACACATTTAGTACCAAAACTGCAGTTCACAATGTGTAAAAACATTCACGATGATTTAGATTTTGTAATATTACCTTGAGAATATGTTAGAAATCTCTTTCTATTTCATCTATAACTGTCTATGTTATCTCGTTTTGGCGGTCCGATACATCACGTTATTTGTTTATAAGGGACAGGTACAAGACAACTGTAAAAAATCTGTCAAACTTTGTAATTCTAGGTTTGGGGTCAAAATGTCGCGGCCGATATGTCGCGGGCCAAAATGTCGCCGAGCCAAGATGTCGCTGGCCAAAATGTCGCAGGCCAAAATGTCGCCGGTCCAAAATGTCGCCGAGCCAAAATGTCGCGGGCCAAAACGCCGCGAACCAAATTGTCACCAGCCCAAAATGTCGCGGTCCAAAATGTCGCGTGTCCAAAAAGTCGCCGGTCAAAAATGTCGCCTGCCCAAAATGTCGCTGGTCAAAAGTGTCCCCGGTCCGAAATGTCGCCATTATTTCAGTACCGCCATAATTTTTTTTAGGGCTGTACTTAGGGCCCAGTGACTCTATTTTTTTTCCTTTTTAATACGCTTTTATTAGTTTCACATGTGGGTTTGTTTGTTTATTTGTTTGGTATGTATGTAACTCTGAATAAAAGATAAAATTCACGTTCTTCACCAACGTAGAAGTAATATATTTAAAACCATTATTAATACTAAAAGCTAAACTATATTTCATATTGATGTATAATAAGTGCATTTGTTATTAATTCTGAGTTGGGCATCGATCGTCCACAAAATGTATATTATAAGTGCATGTAAACTTAGCGGATATTCAACAGTTTTGAAAATCTTTTGAATATTATTTACTCTATAAGCGTATTTTTTAGTTTATTAAAGAATTTTTTCTTCCTTTTTTCACACAAAGAAATTAAGCAAATAAAGGGTCAGGGGGAAAAATCACGGTAGTCCACTTTTTATTGAATTTAAACTGTTGCTACCACCTGTTAGAAAAATAAGTGTAATTTCGTTTAGTATATGCAATATTCGTGAAAAAACACTGTAAGCCATGTATTATTGTCATTTTAGAACACGTATACTGGGGAATTTTATGAGTTCGTAAAGTTTAAATTTCGTTTTTCTCAAAATGAATCAAATGTGACTACCGTGGTTTTTCCCCCTGACATTTCAAATAAATTTGCTGAAAGGATTTTTTTTTTTCATTTTGCAAAAACGGAATATCGTTTAATCACCGAGCAGCTGGCAATTTTCTTCTAGAACATTTTCTTTAAGAGTAGGTTGGGGACGTTTGAAATCAAATTAGGGAAGCATTGGAGAATGGAACAGGGCGCGCTCGTTTATGGATTTATTGCTTTCTTTGTAACAACTGGGTGGTGGAAGAGGTGAAATGTCAGGAGGAAAAATGGTATCATATTCTACGCTACATTTAAATACTGATTATAACAAAAGTACAGTGCTATGTCTGAGCTGATTAACGCCAGAAATGAATAAGCATTTCGCCCTTTAATCACATTCTACAAACGAAATTTTGTCTGAATACTTGCATTACTTCTTGATATATATCACTCACAAATAATGAAAAATTAAAAGTTCAATTGCTCTGCTTCCTCGATGCTGTGGCGTATCTTCTGAAATCTTCCTATGGGCCAATTTTTTATTTGATTTCGTCTGAACCTTAATAGTAATCACGCTATACTGAATACGTTCCATTACATTCTTGTATGTAAAAACTCCCTTGGAAGAACTAGCGGCAAAAACCAATATGCACTGAATCACATATTGGTACATTAATGTACCAAATTTCATTCTAATTCATGCGGTAAGTTTTGAGTTAGAGTCGCCCCCTAAAAATTTGTCACTCAAATACACACTTACACATTTCCTTTTTAAAAAATCAACGGTAAAATTGAATTCAGCACACGTCAGAACGTGTAAATTCTTCCAAATTGACAATTTTTCACTGATCCAATACTTTCTTTTACACATTATATGTAGAAGAAAATGAAAAAACCTCTATTATTAAATAATATAGACTGGCTTTTCATCATGTAAGAAATTTTAACAAAACCAAGTTTCAAACATTGATTATCTGTCTTATTCATTTCACTGTTATTCAACTTCTTCTTTTTTAACACTAAAATTTTCTTTTCGATATCAATTAAACTTGGCTTGGGCTGCTGATCTATTCGTTTTTAAGTTGGTAGATAGCGAGTCACGGTGAAATAAGCTATTGTAAATAAATAACGTACGCTTATTTGAAAAATATTTGTTTCTTGGAAAACGATCGAAACAGTTACAAGCCGAAAAGGGTATTTTTTTTTAGTATTTTTCAAAAACTTTAGTCCATTACTATCGTTAACGCACACGTTCATCAACAGCGCTGAACAATCTTTTGCTAATTTGGTGTCAAAAAGCCTTTTCGTATGTTTTAATTTTTGTTACAAACTGTATCAATATCGGACCTCCTACATTTTTATCTGACGACATTTGGACTGGCGATATTTTGGTCGAGACATTTTTGACCTGCAACATTTGGACAGGCCGACAGTTTGGCCCGCGACATTTTGGGCGTAATACCGTAATTCTAAATTGTCATACCAGCCTTATGTGGCCGATTCATTAAACTTGTAATTAAACACTTTTTCTTTTCTCTTTGAATATATTTTTCCCATTTAACTTATTTATTTA
>JAXGGA010007247.1:0-63949 GCA_038373865.1 Uloborus plumipes | reverse complement strand
TAAAGCTAGTTAATCTATAAATAGAAGTTTAGATTTATAAATAACATTTTAAAAAGTCCTCATCTAAATTAAAATGTGCTTTAAATAAAACAAATTCTAAATAAATTTCTGATGAAATAAATCACAAACAATCCTCAAGAACATCCGAATTACATTGCATTTTGAAACACATTTTGATATTCTTGTAAAAACACGCGCTATGCAAAAATCAAGTTCTTATATCTCGAAAAAATGTATTTGCTATCAATATTTGTCGTTGAATAACAAAAATTGTATTCTTTTTTTCCAACCCCCCCCCCTCCCCCCAGTTAACATGACTGACATGTGTCTCAAAGAATCTAAGCCCATGTTTTTACCAGCTAAATGTTCTTCATATAAGTATTCTTTTATAGCTAAAAAAACAAAAAATGTAAAAAAATAAATAAACCGTGAAGATTTGCGACTTGTAAAGTCTTAATAACTTGGCAGTATGTAAAACCTGTGCTTTAAAACTAGTATTTGAAATACATTGATTCCGTGATTCATCTTCTCAATATCTGCTAGTGTGAAGTTACGCACTGTACAGCAGAGCAAACGCTAGCAGAAGGAACGCAGGGAGAAAAGTAGTATTCTGTGACGTCACAAACTCATGGAGCGGCTACTTTCGTTTTTCGGGAGGCGTGGCCTAATCGCTATTAAAACTCGTTTTAAATATGTTTAAACTGGCTTAATGGAGGTGTTATTGGTATGTTTCTGCACAGTTTTTCATAGTCTTTCACTCGGCCAGTCTCCAGTAGTCGGCCACAATGACATAAAACTCCTCATAAATAGTACATTTTTAATTCAAAATCAGATATGACGCATTCACACATCCATGTACCTACCCTCAATCATGAACCAGTGGCAGTTAAGTTTTGGGTACTTTTTTAAAATTAGCAATGAGTCACTTCATTTTGAATGGTGTGCCCGTCATCCAAAATTTCGATTCTGCTCATTTTTCAGCTAAAATGATTCTGTGGCCGACTACTGGAGCATTTACTAGTGTTGACAACAGCTTGAATTTTAACATATATTTTTTTTTTTAATTTCTGAAACAAGTAGGTGATTCACTATCAGAAAGGTTCATTCTAAAGTTTTATCTTTTTTTTTGTTGCTGTATTGATAACTGAAAGTCCTAGGTTAGCCAAGATCCACAAAATAGCCGACTACTGGAGCACTTACCCTATACTAATTAAGATAGAAACAAGATTCTCACGACATTTTAAGCAAAAACAAATAGAATTTCTCTTTTTTAATAGTAAAAACTTGCAAAATTTGACCATTTTTGTGTCCCTGAATCTTTTAACAGTAATTTTCATCAAGTGAATGCATAACAAAATAAGTGAATCATTAATGAAAAATAAACGAATAAATAAATATATAAATAAATTATTATAAACATAAAATAAATGAGAGAATAAAATAGAGAATGAATAAGAAAATAAGTGGATGAATTAATAAATATCTGAGTAATTAAGTAAAAGAATGTAAATGAATTAATAAAAGAAGAATTACGTATGTGGATTAATAAATGAATGAATAAGTAAACGAAATGAATTATTTCACTTTGTCCCACCCTCTTTGCCCAGTGTGAACTTTACTTGACAAATTGCATTAAACATTTAGAATGCAAAAACATGCCTAATGTGAACTAAATAAGGACTGCCCTGGACTGCAGTAGGCCTTAATTATTACTTAAAATATTAATTACAAAAATTTAAGAATTTTATGATAACGAGAAATAGGTTTGATAAACCACGAATATTACAATATGAGTATCAAGTTTTGAAAATGAGTTGTATAATGTTTTTCGTTGAACTTTATAGTTATTTTTTATAGGAATTAACTATATGTTCAGGTTTTAGTTAAAATATTGTTTGACGGTGGCGCTGCAAACTGTTAAATTAATTTACCGTTTCACTTTGCCCCACATTCCCCTACATATTAAGTTATTCCTGACTTGAAACCTTTTCGACTCCGTTGCGAAATTTGAATCTTGTGCTTGCTTTAGCCCTTCAAGTCTCGATTTATCACAGAGTGGCCTCAAGACCCCCCCCCCAGGCCCCCTACTGGGTGCGCGCCTGATATTAGATATGTTTTGCATTATTTTCAGTTTAATATTCACAAATGATTTGATGTTTAAAACTTTGACAGTGAAAATAAGATGAAAATATCAGTAAAGCATTATTGTGAATTATCTTAATTGAGTGTTTAATTTTTGTTCACAACATTTGTTACCATATAATTTATGTAAAAAATATACAAATTTGATCCCACACAAATTTCACATAAATTCTTGCTTATTTCGTTGTTGATAAATATTTAGTAGCTTCATTCAAAATTAGACAATCATTTGTTGTATTAAAAAAACCTTTTTTATTTGGTATTAAGTATGAAATTCATTTTCCTTGCTTGAAAAGCATTTTGCTTGGATAAAGTACAGTAATCGTTTTTATTAATCCGCGTGCGAATAATATAATTAGCGTTGTGACGTGAGCGAAACATGTCAAGAAGAGGAGAAACTTTTTTAATTTGGTTTCTTCAAATATTTTATTTGCTCCATCAAATACTATTATTTTGCAAAAGGCTTAGTGTTAGAATGAATAGTAAATGAAATATTTTTAACCAAAAAACCTGGGTCATTGTTTCGAAATTTTCGAATTGGGAGAGGGCAAATATAGGGCTAGCTCAAGGGCAAATTGTGTATTTTCAACTCAAATGCTGTTGCTAAACAGCAAAAATCACACCCGCGTATATGTAAAAGCATTAACTTTCAGAGGAAGGGGAAGGGAACTTGATCCCTGATCCCCGATCATCCCTCCTAAATGATCAGACTGTAAAAACATCTCAAACTTTTTTTTTTTTTTGAGGGAAATAGGTAGTGTGAGAAAAAAAAAACCTTGCTTTAAGGTCACATTTTGAAGCGAGTTCTGGAAGGTCAAATTATGCAACAGTTTTCCCCTTCAAAATTTCCAATTTTTTCAAAATTCCCAGTTTGTTCTCTTAACTTCCCTCATTTCAATTTTCGCGGACTTTTTGCGACTTTTGGATGAAGCCAAGCCCCTCCGGCTCCGTTTTAGTTTCATCAGCTATTTCTCCAGAACGTCTGTGATAGTAGGTGGCGCATAGGTGCTGCCGAAGATGGTGGTTCGATCGATTTAATGGTGCGCTTCGTTCGCTTGAAGACAGATGGCAACTTTTATGGAACGTGAAATTGTTGATGTTTAGTCTTTAAATTATATGTCCTGTTAAATCGTATTTACCTATTCTGATGCATTTGATTTTCTGCATTGCTTGTTTGCAATGCCATCTGAAAACATATTGAATAGGCAGTTAAGATGAGCGTCTTGTAAGGTATTACTGAAAATCCTCGTGTCGTATTTTGTGTAACGTAAAAAAACCTCGTGATTTGTTTCTGCGAGCATCAAAACATCTGTTGTAATGTGATCGATTGTAATTCTGTCCATCACTATCTTGGAAATGAACGTTTCTTCAATAAACATACAAACATGTTGCAAGTAATGCGTCGTGTACGATTTGTTCTTTTACAATTTTGTGAATTTGCCACTGAGACTTGTAGAATTATTAATTTTTAGGCTCCTGACTGAGTCTATTATTGTATTATTTATCGTTATGAGAGTGAATCTTGTCAAATGAAGCAAATGTTTAGCCAACCTATTCCTGGTGGCCCTGCTATGGACCCATTCTATTCCTCTCCTTTTTCATCTTATTTTAGGAGACAAACCCCTTATTTTGGACAGCCTGATTATCGAATTTATGAGATGAACAAGCGCTTACAGCAAAGGACGGACGTAAGTACTGCTTCTTTTTATAAATAGTACTGTTTAATTCATTTACAGTAGAGTCTCGACAGTCAGAGGTTCGAGCTGATTCAAGGTGCTTTGTTTACATTTTGAGGTATTCTTAACAGATAAACACATAATTTTGAGTTATGATCTGAAAATCAAAATCTTGCGCTATTGTGAAATTTCTTTAATCTCATGCAAAATTGTATTAATAACGTATTGAGAGGTTTGTGTCGATAACACGCTAAAGATGACCAGAAGATAGTAACTTGTCACAAAACCTGCTTGAAATTAGTTTTGATTTGCTGCAGAGAAAGCTTAAACAGCCCTTTCGGAACATCCAAGTGCAATCAAAGAGAGAAGTATCCAACTGGATGCTGAATGAGTTGCATTAAATATGAAATTTTAACCTTCTATATCTAAACCTTTATGTGATATGCAAGATACACAACATACGCTGGTGCAGAGGCACCGCCGGCACAACAACGCTTGACGAAATGAATTCTGACGTATAGCTAAACATTGTTTTTGGTTGCTTACGAGTTTATCCACATAAATACTTAACATACACAGATTCAAAAGAATGTTAATCAAAACTCCTTTCAAGGTTATTCAAATTTATGTTGAAATTTGAGTAATAAATCTTTCATGAAGACACTACTTCTTTGTGCAATGAAATAAAAGGTGCCTGTCGTTATGTCTTTTAATCATCTGATCTTTTCAATGGCTGAATTCTCCCATTGACTCCACTTTTCATTGATCAAAGGCCGCATGAGCCCCATTCATCTCACACTTTCGAGACTCTACTGTACTATCTGATGTGGGCCCTATTTGGACACAGTAAAATAAAAAGTAAGGTAAAATCTTACAATGTTGACTCTTAGAATATGGTTTCTCTTGTAGTTAGAATAAGATGCTTAAATGTTTAAATTTATGTGCTGATAATGTTATTAAAACAGACTGGGGATATAGTATTACTATAGTCACTTTTCGTGGCTCTTTCACCAGATTATTTAAATTATCTTAAGGTAAATCCATATCCCTAAGAATGTTTGAGAGTTTGACCATTTAATTGGTCCCTCTAAATCACTATATAGGAATTCCAAATCTAACAAAGAATAGCATGAGCAGGGCTGAAACATTTATTTTACTTAAATACTTATTTTAATTGCTTGTAAAGTACATATTTTTCAAAATCAAAGTAGCAGCACTTCAGCAAATACAAATTAATTATTGTTTCCACCCTTCGTTGTGGCAGTCTTCTTGAATCTAGTCATGTGAATTACCTAATGTTTTTATTAAAAATGAAAATATTGAGTTAGGTTTAGTTTATAGTTTCTGGTAATCAGTTCGAAATTTGGAGATGACACATGGTTGCCCTGAGAGGGATATGTGCAACACTGGAAAATACTGAATGAGAAAGATCCTTTAGCTGACTTATACATGTAGGGGTGCACATCACGAAATATTACTTGTATGTTGGAGAATGATTCAATTTTAGGATTAGATCCCATTCTGTAAGATAGTTGGTTAAAACCTTTTCTTTTGGAAAGGTTTATATAGTGCTTTTATCCTTTAAGTTGTGGGAGAAGGGGGAAAGATTACGTTCCCCTCCCAGAACTTAGTTATATGGGCCCCCTCTAAAATAAAAACATATATACACCACTGCTAGTTGGTCGTCTTAATATTGTAGTTTTGTTTTGGCTTCGTAATTGTTGTGCTCTTTAGTACTAAGCTGGTATATCCCCATTTAGTTATTATGGAGATAATTCGTGAATAAATGTGTTTTGTTATCAGTCTTCTCTTCGTTGAACACCATCGTTTCATTACAGTACTTTTCATTTTGATTTATCAAAATAAAATGTTTTGCCGAGTAGATTTGCAATTTATCGCTCTGCAGCACCAACACTATCAGAATGAAAATCTGAGCTTTTTTTGTGGCATTAAAAATCATCTGAGATACCATAATAAAACAAAATATTAAATAAAATAAAATTATTTCGTTGCTACATCTTTTATTTATTGTCTGCAAATTGAAGCTTATATTAAAGAATTATATGAAGCTTATATTAAGCTAGATGTTAAATTTAAACGCCATTGCTATATTTCGAAGGAAGTAAACAGATGAATAAATGTTGTCCTGATTTTAAAGGCGAGAGGGATACCATTCGACACGAATGGATCGGCAAACATTATCATTCTTTCAGGGAAGACACAATCTTCCTTGAATCTGGAGATGGCAAAGCGCATAGCATATTTTAATACATTTTGCTTGCACCAATGTCGGATGACGACAATCTTGTGCGATTTATCCCTGTCGTGTCAGTAAGTGGAAAAGTACTCTAAGGTTCGACCAAGGCCTAGGCACCGATGGTTGAAAAATTGATCCATCGACATCGGTATCCGATGCTAACTTGGAGAAAATATCGGCCTCGGAAAACATTTAAATGCTCATGCATCACTATTTTGTGGATTTCCAGAATTGCCAGATTTCAGACCATTCCCGAAATGTTTACCCTTATCTAATAATCAGCGTGTCAATGAAGGTTTTAAAAATTATATGCACTCGTGAAAATGAGCAGTTCATTCGTAAAGAATCAAAAGATATACACTGAATCAGACTTAGATAAAATGTATAACTGTCTGCAAACTTAAATAATTTCTTTAAAATTTTCTGCAAAAAAAAGGGGGCTTCTGAATCCTAAAGTGCTACCAACAACAAAAATATCAAGTTGTATGAAGTGCAGGTTCTACCATGAGGTTGGTTGTCAATCTGTCATGATTAATGAATGTGTCAGTTTCGTATGTAACAAGCTACTGCCCCACAATGAACAAAATCAAGACATATTTCAGATAGAAAACTTCCTAAATTTATAACTTTTTTAACAAAATGCAAAAATTTTCTGCAAACTTCGAAAGTTTTCTGCGAACGGCGTTCGCGAGTTTGTCTATATTATCTGTGTTTGCACTCAATTTTATTAATTTTTATTACTGGTTTTAATTTATTGGTCAATATTGGAAATTCAATGTAAAAGTTTTTTTTCAATGCATCCTAGTGGACAGTATATCCTTGACCACAGAAATATATTTCTGCAGAGTTGCCGACTGCTTTTCAGTTTGGAGTTTCTCCACAAAGACAGAAACTCCTCAGTTCTTCAAATAAGTTATTTTACTTGGCATTTCTCATCAAAATTTATTAACCTTTAGGAACCGGGTGGTACCGGGTGGTACACATGTTATACCACAACTCTTTTTTTTTAGAGGTTGGGGTTGAAATTTACACTTGAACCGTTTGGAGCCGGGGATTTTTTCAAGGTTTCATACGTCTGTTACGACAGTGTATACCTTCTCTTTTCAATGGAAAAGAAATCTGGTTCAACTGTCCTACTACCTGGGTCGAAAGAAAAATTTCCGAAAAACAGCCCGGATCCAAAAGGTTAAGCTAGTCTTTTCAAGCAATCGTACCAATGATTATCTAAAGTTGCAAAACACAAACACAAATGTGACGACCAGCAACAGGCTCTGGGCCCAACAGGGCTGGTTCTAGTCAAATCACAGACCCCCAATGAAGATCAATGGCCCTCTTAAAACCATCTACTTACTTGCTCCCTACCACCTCTTCCAGCAAACTATTCCAAGTTCCCACTACTCTGCTAAAATACTAATTTTTCCAAATTTCCAGGTTAGCCCGAGATTCAAACAGCCTATAACAATGATCCCTTGTCCCGCCCTCCGTGCAAAAATTCAACCCTATAACATCCTTCACCTTAATAAACCTAAACAACCGAATCATGTCCCCTCTGGTTCTCCTTTGCTCAAGATTATACATGTTAAGCATTCTGAAATCATAGTATAAATTAGAAAATCCATTCACCAACCCTGCAGCCCTCCCCTGCACCCCCTCCAACAAATCAATATCTTTCCCAAGACAAGGAGACCAAAACTGAACAATGTCTGCTGTCAGACTTCTTTTACTGAAGAAGACAAAACTCCAAAAAAGTGTTCTGTTCTTCTTTATTTACATAATCTTTAATTTCACAAAATTGTTTCATGATTTTTTATTCATTTTATGCAATGTGCCAACTATTGCCTCTTATAATATTATAATTTTCAATAGTATTGCAACTTTTGTATTTTTAATAGATATATTCTTATTTTAATAGAGTATTAGTTTTATGTTTCTTTTTCGTAATCGAAGTGTCTAGTTACAATAAATGTTTGTTGTTTAGGATTTTTATACAAAATAATAAATTACTCTGCAACATGCTTATCAAATTATTCTTGAGGTTAGCAACCCTGTTTCTGCATGTTTTAGTAAGCTAAAAAGGATTTAGGTCTATAGCCTTACCAGAAATTATTATTACAGAAAAATTTATGTTGTAAGTAAATGTTCATGAGAATGCTATAAATATCCTTTTCCATTTTTTTCTTTGTGTAACTTATTTGTGGATTTTGTATTTATATATTTTTTGTAAATTTTATATTTTCTAGGAAAGTGATAGTCTTTGGTGGGATGCATTTGCTACTGAATTTTTTGAAGATGACGCCACTTTAACCTTGACTTTTTGTTTAGAAGATGGACCAAAAAGATATAGTAAGTATTTAAAGTTCCTTCAAATTAGATATTAGGTATTTGAATCAGTTCAAGTGTACGGTTAGAATTATTTTAGTATTAGTTGAATTAAAATCTTTTATCTCAAGATAGATTTCTATCTTCGTGAAATCGCTAATACAGAGAATGAGAAATAGAAAAAAGTGAAACTGTGTTTCCAAAAATGTATGCTAATCATTAGTCCATTCCACAGTCTTTATTTGCATTAGAACTATACTTTCCTTTCCCTCTCCTCTTGCACCTACAAACTATTTGGTTTAATTCGATCACAAGAACTGGGAAAATTAGTGGAATTTCATGAAAATCTTGAATATATTTCTTTTCTTTTTTACCTTTTGCGCTAGACAACAACCAGCACTGCAGTGCTTTTTTTAAATATTTTAACTACTCTTATTTTTACCATGTGCTGTTTTAATTAAGTTAGACATTATGAAATAAGCCCAGAACAGTTAAATTATAGGATACCCTTCTCTCCAAAAACCTTTGGTTTTATTAATACAAAATCATAGATATTAGGTTAATGTGTTGCTGATCCTAGTATGGTATTTTCTTCACCATTGTCTACAAAAACAAATGTAAAATTTACTCGAGGTATCACTGGAAAAAAAAACTATTTCAGTTTAAAATTTTTCAAGCTATACTGCAGAAGTTTGTCTTTAAAATAAATAAAAATATTAGGATGCAGTTTGAAAATTTAATATTAGAAAGCCAAAGGCTTTTTTTTTCCTCGGGGGGGGGGGACTTTCTCTCAACATTTTGTTTGGAATGAATAAATAGAGATAGTGTGAAGTTGTCAATGGGAGTGTCAATCAAAATTGATTCCATTCTTTAATTACCAAAGATAGCCTTAAATTGCCTTTTTACAGCTACAATTTTGCAAACAGTTTGATTGAGACTTTGCAAAGCCCCCTTCCGTCAGCTAATATCATTAACCTTTAAGAACCGGGTGATACACATGCTGTACCACAAGTCTTTTTTCCTTTGAGGACGTTGTTGTAATCTTCGCTTCTTCCCTTTGGAGCCGGGGATTTTTTCAAGATTTCATACCCCCTTACTGGGGGATTACGGCTTTGTATTCGAACCGTGAAATCATAAAACCCAAGTGCTTGCTGTTGCACCTTCCCGTCTGCATAGGAAAACAGATATGTAGTTCGACAATTGTACCGCCTGTCTTGAAAGGAAAACTTCTATACAAATACAGGGCCTGTGTTAAGGATTTTAAGTTGTTAGCCAGTAAATTAGCCAAGTTCTAAAAATTTAAGCCAAGTCTTACCCAGAGAATTTTTAATTATTTTTTTTCTGAATACAATGCATATATTTTTTCCTTTGAGAATTTCTGAGAATTTTTCGTTCGCCAATACTTTAGCCAAATCAAAATTTTATTCGCAGAATTTTCTATTTTATCGCATTTGGCAAGGTGGCGAATGTTTAGCGCGGTCCCTGCGAATAGCCCCTATCCAAAAGGTTAAAGATAGCTTACAATTACATTTGATTTAAAATAATTTCAGGATGTTTCGCCCTCCCCCTTTCCTGTTCAAACCTACCTCTTCGCACATTTCTAGGATCGTCTGAAATTTTCATTTTAAGACTTCAATGTCAATAATTTCCGGTCAAACTACCACACTCCCCTCTCTCTGGTATTATGTTAGTTTGTCTGAAATTGTATTTTATAACTTTAATTTCAAAAAATTATTGGGAAAGAGATCCTGCCCTTCCTTTAACGTCATCAAAGATATCCTACAATTTTATTTTAGTTCTTCCATTTTTACTTTTTGTGGAAACATGAAACATTTTTTTTTTTTAATTCTAAAAATTCGATGCATTATTGGAGTTTTTAAAAAACTTGTGTTCTCTTGATACATAGTACAATTCTGAATTTTTTGTTTCAAAAATGTTAAAAAAAAATTACGTGCTTTGTATTTTATTAATTTAGAGATTTTTGAATTTAGCTTTCAACAGGAGATGAACATAAAGATGCAATTAAAAAGTCATATGAACACATTCATTAATGTTCAACATTTTAGACGTTTACTAAGGAATTTTTAACTCCACTTAAACCTTTTGTAGTCTAGTACCAGATCACTAACTAGCATGTTGCAAATCAGAGACATAATGAAAATTTGGCTGGGAGTTTATTCAAGTACAGTCGAACCCGCTTAATGGAATATTGGTTAATAGAATATCCCGCTTAATGTAATACTTTTTCAATGTATCGAACTGTAGTAAATCATTTCTGTGTTAAATTTCCCGGTTAAAGTAATGCATTTTTTGATTCAATCCCGGTTAAAAGAATAATTTTTAGCCGATGTTAATAATTTCCCATTTCCAACCGATGCCATTCAGATTTCTTCTCCTGTAAGGAGCAATAATGAATGTGAAGCATATGGACAGCTTCCAAAGTTGTTTTTGTGACTTTGTTGGGGCAGAAAATGGTGATTCCTAGAATTTGAAGGGAATGTTTCGCTAGTGTTCGATACTTTTTGTCGCCCCGCTGTGTATTGTTCCTTCTGTTACATTTCCCTATTTCAAGAATGAACAATAAGTCTCGAACAAACTGCACCTTTAGGGATCCAGAGGAGAGATAAGAGAATAAGTGAGGAATGTGGAAATCAACAGTTAAAAAGGATCGGGCTGTGACAAAGCTCTTCCAAGAAGTTTAACTGGGGTCTCTTGCTGTTCTGTGAAATAGTAGTAAAATATCTTTTCTTAAAAAATAAAAGCAAATAAAACAATTTAGAAGCACAAATGATCAGCAACATTGCAGACAAGTATTTCAGCGTTACAAGGAAAGCCTTTTTAAATGAAATTTTTAAGTTTATGAATCATCCATAAGCTCAAAAGTTTGCATTAGCCCCATTCACATGGTGCATTTCTACCTCGAAAAAAACCTGCTTTGCTCTGCACTCCGGGTTTTTGCGGAGTGAATGTGGAACTTTTCTCTTCCTGCCCTCTACTGGAATCAAAGCGGGGTCAGAAAGAGTTTGTTTACTTTCGCCGTACTGGACATCAGGTTTCGACTGTTTTTGGTTGCTTTTGCTTGACACAGTTGTATTTAATTATTTCATATCCTACTTATCCTTTTATAATTAGCTAAATTAGTAGAATATAATGCTGGAATATTTATTTATTGATTGATAAAGCCGATGGCACATCATAGAATGTGGAAAATTTAGTGAGGGTGCCTAGTCACCAAGAGCAATGGAGCAAAGCTCCATCTGCAATTTAGCCGATGTTCCCCCCCCCCCTGTTGCATCATTGCTTACTATTATTGAAACAAGTTACTGGAATATCTGCCTAAGTGGCTGATTGATGGATGTTCTCTATTGCAGATCTTAGAAAGCAGAAACTTTAGCAAGGGATCCCCATCCCTCTAAAAGTGGTGGCACCTCCCCCCCCCCCAGTACTTTTGCCAACCCCTCTCCCCACCTGGAATAAAAGCACAGTAATGAGAGTAAGACCTTTTTAAAATACATTTTCTAAAATTTCAGTGATGTAGTCTGCACCATGCCCCCCCCCCCCAGCCCTACTGCATTAGCTATTATTTTTAGAATAAATTACTGGAACATTTAACTAACAAAATAGCCAACAGCAGTCCTCTACTTCTGATTTTCAAGTTGGCCGAGCGTTCTCTATTGCAGATTAGGGGTGCTAATCTGCCAAAAAGTGCATCGATGCACAAGCCGCTAGGAAATTTTATGGAAAACCCCCAAATACATGATCCACCAATAATTCAACAAAATCCTTTTAAATATCCTTCCTAAAAATTCCAATGGTGTAGTATATACCTCCTAATTCTCCATAGCTATGGGAATCACTTCTTTCGCTGTAATTATTACAATAAATTATTAGAATATTTTTTGAAATGGCCAATGGCTACTACTACTGCAGTTCACTACTGCAGATTTTAAAAGGTAGAGATTTTAGTTAGGTGAGTGCTCCCCCCCCCCCTTCCCCAAATACCAGAAAAACTCTTAAGAACAAGAACTCAAAAATCTTTTCCACCGTGGACCATTCTTCTTGTATAAACCAACCAAATAAGACAAATACTAATTAAGTTTCGAAAGAGGTTTCCTACTATTAATAAATCATTTATTATTATTATTATTATTATTATTTTAAATATATTGATTTTTTGCATAATTTGTAAAATATTCGGGGTTCCTTAGGAAGATTGGGCCCCAGTCCTAATCGGCATGTGAGGTAAATAAGTGATCTCTGCTAATTACATCCTTTTAACTTTTAATAAAGACTAAAAGCATTTATTTGCACGAGGCTTTCATTTTCGCGAATTTGGTGAGCATGTCGTGATGGCGAAAACATAACCTCGGGAAGTACTTTAGTCATTATTATTTATCTATTTATTCATTTCGTTTCTTTTATTTACTTATTTTAAATTTTATTTTATTTTTAGTTATTTCTGTTCAGATAAAATTGAGAAATCACCTTCATTTTCATTTTTGCGAAAATTGCGGCTCACGAAAAGAAATACTTTTGCAGTATTAAATCGTGATCTATCACTCTAAAAAAACATGTACCCGCAGATTGTAAACAATGCGCAAAGGGTGTTGGGTAAAAATCCACTTTCTGTGGTACAACCATTTTGTACTTGTGAACGGGGAATTTTCCAACCGTTTTTTTTCGAAAGGGGAGCGGGGAAATGCAAGGTAACTCATGTGAACGGGGCTATTGAGAAAGGTGCTCCCTGTGACACCAAAGCACATTTTTTTCTTTTTTTTGTCATGTGCCAGCCAGGCTGGCAATTTGGGGTGCGCTGCTTCACTTTTCCAACTGTACCATTATTTGGTGTGAAGTCCGACTTCCACAGTACACGCATGCCATAGATACCCGTTTATAGGGCAGGCAACCTTTCACACAACAACACATTCACACAAAGAAAGGACAAGGACAGGAGAGAGAAAGCACATCCATGCCCAAGCCGGGACCCGAACCCGGGGCCACACCATCCATGGCAGACTACTCTGACTGCTAGACAAGGTGGCCGGCACCAAAGCACATGCCTGTAGTGTTTGCTCCTGCACATTTGTGCTCTTAATATTGTTTTCATCTTTTCTTTTCTTTTTTTTTTTTTTTTTTGTAAGCTTGACTGGTGTTATTGTAATAAATTTTGGAAATATAGTACAAATTCTTAACATTTTAATCAAACATTTTATTTTATTAAGCGTTTGTTTCTTTGCTTTATGAGATTTCTGTATATATTCTGATAATCTAGTTTCTCCAACTAGTGTTGTCAAGATCATTTTGAGTCTAGAACTTGTTTTTTGTTGAACTTAAATGCATTTTCTAAAATTATGGCTTGCCCACTTGCAAGGTCAACATGTTTTAATGAAGCAGTGAGTAACTGCCCCAAACAAGGGCTAAGGTAGGAACATGCAATACACCGCCAACTCTGTTATTTCCATCCAAGCACTGCAGTTTCGTGCTATTATGCACTCATCAGTATGGAATAGGAAAGTAACCAGAGTTGGAGAAAAAAATCCTCTTTTGGAGCAAAGAGAGCTAAAAAAACAAAACTGATAACTAATGTGAAATTAGAATATGGAAATAACAGAGTTGGCGGTGTATTGCATGTTTAAATAAGTTATGTTGTATAAAACTTTCATGCCTTAAGTTTGATTTTTTTAATTTTTAGCAATTGGACGAACGCTAATTCCTCGTTATTTCCGAAGCATATTTGAAGGAGGAGTGTCAGATTTATCTTTTAATTTAAAACACCCTAAAGAATCATTTCATAACACAACCATAACTTTAGATTGTGATCAATGTACAATGATAACATATCATGGGAAACCCATGTACAATAAGGTAAGTGCTTTTTATCTATGAGTTTTATTATATTCTTAAATAACTTCTGTTGTGTAAATTTATATTTTCAAATTTTATATTCTTCATGGAAACTGAAAATTTTTCATGTTATTTGATTTTTCATACAAGTGTTAGTTGTTCAATAGAGGATTATTGTATTGCACACCTTGAGACCTGAGGTTTTGCCTTATGTATGTTTAGCCATTATATAGATCATCTCCCAAATTTATAACCTATCAATCTGCAGTAGAACCCCAACTTTGCATTTTCTGTTGGACCAGTGTCAATAAAGGTACCAAACGGGAAAACATAAAATTGGGAGTGATATTGATAATCTAATCATACTGTTTTAAAATTGGTATTTTCCTAATCAACTGGTAGGAAAAAGGTATAATATTTACTTGTTTTTTTGTTTTTAGATAGTTTCATTTCTAACATGTTTTATGCTTACAAATTTTGCAAATTTGGTTTTGGTTGGCAATTTATATTTTGAATTGTTTGATCAGCTCTTATGATACCTTCCATTATTTCTTCTTCGTCTTTGTCTTTTCTTTAATATCATCTGAAGTGGATATTGGCTCCAATTGTGAGAGAATTCGTGATGTGATAGGCGATGCATGCGACATAGACTTTTGGGAGACTTTCAAGAGTGTTAGCGACTTTGTTCTCATTTGTTGTGAAGAAAGTTAAGTTTGGATGATTGGAGGATGCTCCTCTTACAGAGAATCATAAGTCTGAGAGGGGTTTTAAGCAGCTATGAAACTAATCTACGGTCGACTCAGGCTATCTGGTTCTTTTTTTTTTTCAAAAATTATTCGGGAAAAATTGCGGAAATTCTGCCCTGCGAAAAGTAAACCTCCTAACTTTCATCTTCATTTATTGTGCTAAATTTTTCGACTTACATACGTGAGTATATACGTTAGTTGAGTGTTGTGAAGGTAATTCTACTTTATTGGTGATTCCTTGTACTTTTCATGTAAATTTTTTTAGCGCATGTTTTTTAAATATTGTGTATTTTTCTGTTTAAGTATTGTGTTGCTTGCTACATATTGGGTCGTCAAAGAATGTTACAAAATTGTTTAGAATTTAATTGTACTGTGTTTCAAATTTATAATTTCTTAAATTTATTATGCAATTAATTATATTTTTGAATGAGCAATGTCCAGGAACTTAGTTGTACAAAATAAAAGTAAAAAGTGCTATATGCAATTTTACTGTTGGTTCTTTTTAATTTTATTTTTTAAAAATATATTTTAACTTCGCTTTTTGCAACAGATATTTTACGTTTCATAGTTACTTGAGAAAAGGGATATTTAGGTTCCAATAAATGCTAGGATACCAGATTGTCCGGGTGACTGAAAATATACCGTAATGGCTTTTTATTCAGAGCAAGTAACCTTTCAGAAGCCATGTTGTACTGAATTTTCATATCAATTAATCTTGCGACTAAAATGTCTCCTCTTTAACTGAGATTTTAAATTTTTTTTATTCTCAGGCCTCTACGGATACAATTTTTTTTCTGAAGAAATTTGTTTTTGCCATTTTTAAAAGAATTTTATTTTACTATTATTTTTTAAAAACTCTTTTATTTAAAAATATTGACTTTAATCCTCGCTATATTTTAATTTGCTTCTTTTTTTTCTTCCTTTATTGGTTTAAAAAATGGATGCGCTAAACTGAATTATTTTAATGAATTGAAACCTTTTATCATAATAATTATGTTCTCAAATTTGAGATATCAAAGGTTTGAAATTTTGACTTTGCTGATCTTTGAAATTTAACTTTCAAAGGAAAATTCTTTTATTTATTTATTTCTATTTTTAAAGAAAATGCATTAGGTTTGTTTTCTTTACTGTAGCATGGTTACTGTGACTGCTTTAATTAACAATTTACATGTATTTCTTACTTTGCACTACTGTCACCATGGTTTGAGGACTTATATGAAAAAATCAGAGCTGTATTATGATAAGTTTTAATATATAGATATTTTTAAATCAGATGTTTACGCATTTATTCATTTGTTTTTTTTGTTTTTTTGAACTCAATTTGTATTTACTACCGATGCATTTTGATTTTTTACCATGCTTATTTTTATAAGCATTACACAATTTTTCACTATTGTAATTAACTTTTTGTAATTGCTTTATTGAACACATTTGTTTTGTTATATTATTAGCCTTTTCAAAGGTTTTTCAGTATAGAGTGGATATCCCAGTTGGGTCATTTTATTTTTTCTAGGGGCAATCCAAGAATTAATTATAAAATATTTTGACTTTTGGTGATTTCCTCATATTTAAAGCACTTTCTTTTTTTTAACCTGTCTGATATATACATACATACATATGCATACATATGTATATATATATATATATATATATAATATGGGCAATTCTCTGTAAACTGGAATTTGGCTGTCCGGACTGAGTATTTCAAAAATAATAAAGTGTAATAAAGTAATTATCGCTCTTAATACAAGTAAAGCATGAATACTTTGTGGCCCAATTGTGTTTGGAGTGATAACAATTTAAATTTTTTTTCTAGAAATTATCTAAACGCCAAAAACACAGTCCCCTGGCTGTCCCAATCCCATAGTCTGACTGTTAAAGATAGTATTTCAAAAAACCTATTAACACTACATAAATTTGGCAATTAATATCTAAAAATAGAATAATGAAGCTATATTTTTCTTATGAAATAAGGTATAATTACGTCTTTCTAAAACTTAGAATTGTCATGTAAATTCTGTCTGGAGTTTTTTCAAACGGTCCCCTGCAACAAATTCAAAGCTGTAATACGAAAAATCTATAACTTTTGCAAATTCTTTTTGGCATGAAGTTTAAAGTAATCAGTGTGAATTTGCCGAAATCACCGAGAACGGTATTGAAACGCTACTTTGCTTAGTTTGAGAGCCACATTTATGCTGAAAGTATGCATCGTGATTGTTGCGAAAACAGTCCTCTGGGAAGTGATTTTATTAATGTCAATTAATTTAATTATAAAACATATTAGTTATTATGTCTACGATTTGTGCCTCAATTTATAGGTAGTCTCGTAACTAATTATGTTCCAATAGTTTTGCAGATATTACGCAACAAAGAGCAAAAACACAGTCACCTGGCACAGTCCCCTGCCTAGTTATACTAGGCGGAGGATTTACCCCTATCATGATTTATCAGAAAAACACAAACTTCAATTGGCCCTCTTCCAAACCAAAGTAATAGATTCATTTTCTGAGAAATAGTATTATAATTATACGAACATTTCAAAAAACCGTGCCCGGACAGATTTCGTGTGAAAAATGACGAGTTTACAGAGAATCGCCCATATATATATATATATATATATATATATATATATATATATATATATATATATATATATATGTATACACACATTAACATAAACAAAGTAGTTGAAGGATCATATAAAAAAAGAAAATAAACTTCACCACACATGTCAAAAGGCGCCTGTGGGAGCTCTTTGAAACTGGTAGCAAACATATTTTTAATTAGAAGTATAAAACTTTGCGAACAATTTGTTAAAAAACTGAAGTAATGAGAAAACTCCCAAAAGACCCTGGGGCCTTCATCAATGAATGATGAAGTTTTTGATTCACAGATGAAGGCCCCAGGATCTTATGGGAATTTTCTCATTACTTCAGTTTTTCAACAAATTTTTCGCAAATTTTTATACTTATAATAAATAAATAAATATATATATATATATATATATATATATATATATATATATATATATATATATATATATATATATATATATATATATATATATATATATATACACACACACACACACTACATGCATACATACAATCTCTATGTTATTTTTCCCTTTTATTCTCCCTTTTTTAAAAAGTTCTGTGCTTTCTTAAAAGCTTTTGTTTAGAAAGCTTAGGAAGTTTTATTTAACAAAGTTGAATATAACTTGTTGAATATAGTTTTAAGTAATTTCTGTTGTCAGAACTTATTTTCCGTAAAATATTTTTCCCCCTAAAAGATTTTTTTTTCTGCCACATTTTATTTATTAATTTTTTGAGCAATCATAGGTTGCTATTTGGTCTCACTTGACTGGAGTTGAATGCCGGTTCTTTTATTCTTTCTACGTGTAAAATTTTAATTCTTGGAAAGTGTTCAATGGCCTCTGTAATATACAGGGTGTCCACTCCAATCGTGGACCAATAGCTAATTTCTAAACCGTTAGAGATAAGCATATAGTTTATTTAGGAAAAAATCTCAAAATTACGAAAGGAATTTTGGGTCTATTCAATGTTTTTCAAAAAATCAAATTTTGAAAGAGTTACGAAATTTAAATTTTTATACAGCCCCCCAGTCCTATCAATCATATTGAGTAAAACATTCTTGACACTGTAACGTTTAAAACTAAAAAAAATCACTCTTCTACGACAAAAATTGACCGAGTTATGTCGTTTTGAAAAATCAAGATTTTGAAGGATTTGGCATACGGTCCCTAAAGCGATCTCTCGATGACGTCATGAAACAATGCAAAATCTTGATTTTTCAAAACGTGATAACTCGGTCAATTTTTGTCGTAGAAGAGTAATTTTTTTTTAGTTTTAAACGTTACAGTGTCAATAATGTTTTACTAAATATGATTGATAGGACTGGGGGGCTGTATAAAAATTTAAATTTCGTAACTCTTTCAAAATTTGATTTTTTGAAAAACATTGAATAGACCCAAAATTCCTTTCGTAATTTGGAGATTTTTTCCTAAATAAACTATATGCTTATCTCTAACGGTTTAGAAATTAGCTATTGGTCCACGATTGGAGTGGACACCCTGTATATTAAATGTTCTTCGGAATATATTTATTGACTGCTGGAAATAGACCCAATAACCTATTGTATAAGTGCCATTTGAAATTTAACATCTTGAATTCAAATTGTGTTATTTTGCAATTGTGGTTGTACTAGGGGCCAACTGTAGAATATGTTATCCATTATCCCTATTTATGAACATGTATTAAGTTCTTAATCAACATATTGAATTCTCTCATAATAAACAAAACAAAATTATTTGTCTTAAAGTGGCCTATAGTTTTGAACTGGAAACATGTAACATTTGTTATGTGGATAAAAATAAACATTGTATATTACTTAAATTGTGTGATGTGTAAGCTAGACTGAAATCGTATAATTTTAAATAAGTGTCTTGGCTTGTGTTCGAACATGGCTACTGGTCAAGCCAGTGTATTATCGTGCACATTCTAAATATTGTTACCGGTTAATTGATCATAAACGAAAATACATTATGAGCACTTATTTCTCTAATCGCTGCCATCATCAATCAACCAACCGGAATAAGCAATACCCTAATAGCACAATGTGTCACGGATAAGTCACAGTGACGTCACTGCGAGTCACAAGCGTCACAGTCACACCGTGACTCAATTGTGACGACGCACAAAAGTCACATTGTGACTCGTTTGCGACATTTGCGTGTGACTTCACTACAACGTCGCTGTGACAGCTGAATTGTGACCGGTCACAATGTAATGTTGTGGAGACGTCACATTGTTACCTTAATGTGAATTTTCATTAAAATATTTTTTTACCGATTGAAGACCGAATTAATAATATCGAATTAATAATTTTACGTTACAAAATCAGTCAAAAATTTTTTTTAAGAGCCTCAATCACTTTCTAACAGACAGCAGTAACAAAAGCGACCAAGTGACAACCACTTGCGAATGTCAATCCGTGATGACGTCAAAATTGCAGTGACGGCCCTTACAACGTCAATGCAATTTTGGACAATTTGTGACTATTCCGTGACAACATGACACAGTCACGGAAACCGTTTGTGTATTTGATGCGACGTTTTGATAGTTTGTATCGGTTATGTGGCTTCTCATCATTGTCACTATCAAATTTCTTTACTTACTTGTGACCTTTAAATGACGTCGCTGTAAAGCCCTGTAGTGATTTACAGCAGATGCGAAAACGGGGTATGATTATGAATAGCACAGTGACGAAAATAAGACGCTTTTGTGACTCGGGTACGTCACAAGCAAAGTCCCAAAGAGGTGGCTGCAACTTACGAATGAAAATTCGCGGCGACATCACAAGTGCGATGTTGCAGCGACGACGCCTGGTAGCACGAAGGCAGTCGATGTCACTTAGTGCTGGTTTTGCGCCTTATTTGTGACTTTTAAATGAAATTCTTCAAAGCATTATTGCGATTTAAAAAAGTCGCAACAAACGGGGATGTGACTACGAATTGCACAGTGACCAAAATAAGACGCTTTTGTGATACCTCACAAGCGAAGTCGCAAAGATGTGGCAGCAACTTACGAGTGTCAGCTCGCGGAGAAGTCACAAGGCGGAGAAGTCCTCAGGTGCCGTCACTGTGAAGTCGCACTGTGACGCTGCCGCGACTTCACGCGTACGTCACTGACTGGTCGCATCGGTCGCTGTGACTGTGATGTGAGGTCGCTAAACCGTCACTGGGAGACCTAGGTTGCAATTGGGTCGTCAGGCGTTGTCACTGTAAAGTCGCATTGTGAAGTCGCCGTTGCTGACATTCGTAAGTAACTTGGTTGCGACTGACGCATGCGAGGGTCACAAAAGCATTGCATTAGCAACGCCTGAAGACGCAAGTGGGACTTTTCTCTGACGTCGTGGTAAAGTCGCATTGTGACTTAAAACTGTCACATCGACGTGGATGTGACTCACTTTGTGACCACAATGTGACCTTCAGCAGCTCTTTACTTTTTGAGTCTCCTCTTGTAACTCTCGTCTAGTATAGTGGTTAGAATTCTCGGCTTGCATCCAGACGACCCGGGTTCGATTCCAGGCGTGGGACAATGGGTTTCGCAGCGTAACGGTTGGCGGAAAGTATGTTGATTCAATCCAGGTTCTTATATCAGTGATTTCTGATGTCAGTAAAAGACTCTTTTATTTTTTCAAAATTAAAAAAAATATTTTATGACTGGTCGTCGGGCGCCGTCACTGTGAAGTCGTATTGTGACGCCGCCGCAACTTCACACACAGGTCACTGACTGGTCACATCGGTCGCTGTGACTGCGATGTGAGGTCGCCAAACCGTCACTAGGTGACCTTGGTTGCAATTGGGTCGTCATGCGCCGTCACTGTAAAGTCGCATTGTGACGTCACCGCGGTCGGACATTCGTAAGTCGCGGTGACGTGGTTGCGACTGCGCTTGTGACACGCGTCACGGGTCACAAAAGCGTCACATTTTGGTCACTGTGCTATCAGGGTAGTTCTATCCTAACGCAAGCTTGGTAAATGGTTCATATTATGCAGGTGAAGCTATTTAGAACTTTTAATACTCAGAATTGGTGGGTTTGTAAAGCCGCCGTAGGGAAGCGTGTTCAAGGTGTTTGTGCAAGTGCCAAGAAGAAGGCAAAGCCTCCAAAGTACAGGCCCAAGAGAACATACACCAGGGTGCTTCGAAAAACACGTTTTTTTTAAATCAAATTTCCAATAGTATGGAAATGTTGCCAGTTGCATCTGGGGCTGTTAATTATATAAAATTCGTTAATTTTTCGCTTTTTCAATACTTTTAAAAGAAAAAAAAAAGTCATTGACCCACATCAATAAAAGTTTGCACAAGCTCTGAGGCTACCATAAGGCAACTGTTTGACACCATTAGAACTAAGGATTTCGATTTCTTATTTGAAAAGACAATGTATTGTAAAAAGGGATTGAATTAAAGAAATTTTGTAAAATGAATGGCACCAGAAGATTATATATGAACTCAGATCAACAAAATTTTACACTTATCCTAACAATAAGGTATGGTAACTTTTTTGCTCCATTGAAACTAAGGCTTCTAATTTCTTATTTTTTTAAAAAAATAGTGCAAAAATGATAAAATTAACAAATTTTGTTTCATTTCCCTCAAGGCAACTATCAATTCAGATCAATAAAAATTTACTCATATACTTGCAACAACATACCATTTTTATACACTATAGGAAATTTGATGTAAAAATAAATAAATAAATTTATGCACCCTAGTTTACAGTTACCCGCTGCCTTAGGGGCTAAGTATATTGTTGTCCAATGAATAGTAACAATTATAACTTAGTTTTCATATTTTTTACTTGTTTTAATTGATCCTTGGGGTTTTTTTTATAAATAAAAAGTTAAAGTAAAAATTTTATGATTGCAAATATTTTTTTCATTTATAAGTAACAAAATGGCCCATATAACAGATTTCTCCCCCCCCCCCCCAACCCCCATCTGGAGCCACTTGATTTGATTACATTTCTTTTCTTTTTTAATATAAGCTGGATCATATTTTAACTTAATTGACTGTTTACAATTTATTTGTTTATTTATTTTTTTCATTTGTTCATTCTTGCACAATAGACCTTTTAGCTTGGAAAGTACACTTAGATGCTCTGCAACTTTTACTGCCTTTTAATTTATTGCTCCTTTTTTTTTTTTGACATGAATTTAAGTCAAAAGTGTTAATTATGTAGAAGTTTTTGTGAGTAATATTTTATGCATGTTTAATGTAGTTTGACTTTTGTTTAACATTTTGAATCATTATCGCTTCTCTGCACTTATGGTTTTCATTGTAATTACTATAGTAATATAATTTAGAAATAATTTTGTTTTAGTACCTGCATGTTATTTATTTGCAACTTATAATTGAAATGCATTGACAGGGACTTGGTGGCCAGTATCCCAATGATCCTATGAAAGACCAAATTGTAAAGGATAATGCTGTTGTGGTATGTTTATTATTTTTTTGTTTTTATTTGCAACAATTTTTGCTTTGGTGAGAATTGCCAGTAATTATCATTTCTATTATGTCTTTTTTTTTATTTATTTTTTTATTTTGTTATTTAGTGTTTAACTTGAGTCACTAACACATTTTCACCATGACAAAAAGTTCTTAAATTATTATCTATTCGTAGTTACTTAATGATTTTAGTGATAAAGTAAAACATGAACCTAATAAAGCTTATGTAATAACAATTTTTTTAAATATTTCACAAGATCAGAGCAGAACTTTTACTGATAATTCTTCAGATTGTATGTGATCAACAATTCCGGGTTCGATCAGTGGCGGATCCAGACTATGGATTTGGGAGGGGAACTTTTGTAGAAACTGTTTAATGGGGGGGGGGGGGGGAGCTCTCTCTCGCGCTGCAAAAGCTCTCGCTTTTTTCAGCGCGCTTTTTAATAAAGAATTAAATGCAATACAACTTTTGTTCGTCACAAATTCTCAGATAATAATTTCAATCCCCGTTTGTTTATTGTTGAACTTTTTAATTAAGAAAAAAAATTAGAAGAAACTATGAAATATAAAGAGCAATTCAACAAAAAATAAATACAAATGTGATTAAGAAAGTTTGTGGCCACAAACTTGAAGTCTCGCACTGATCAATCTAATTTGTTTAAAAAAAGTACTAATGATAAACACTTAGTAAGCTTTATACACATTAATGTAAGTATGAAGGCTTTCACGGCTGGTGTCAATATTAGTTAAGGATTCCAGGCTGTTGTGCCGTGGTCTAATGGCTTTAATCCATACGTTTCAATCGCAACTGTGGCGGTCACCTTCAGTGGCTTTCAGCTAATCAACAACAAGCCACTGAAGATGACCGCCGCAGTTGCGATTGAAACGTATGGATTAAAGCCATTTAGACCACGGCACAACAGCCGGAATCCTTAACTAATATTTTGTACACATTTTTTTATTTTAATCCAATGTGGATTGTAACTTTATTTTACTCTTAGCCAGCCTAAGCGATCAGCATGATTTCAGCAGTATTTACAAATTCAGTTGTATTTACAAATCTAGGACATGAATACGCCAACTTGATGTGAATTAAGAAATTAATGCACTATTATAAGTTTATTACATTTATTATCTGTTAATTAGTATATTTATTTGAGCTTAAAGGTTACCCAATGACCTTTAAATTCAAATTAATGTTCGTATGAATCAAAAAAAAAAAAAAAAAAACGTTTTCAGTGACTTTGAGCGAAAAATAAAGGCTGATTATTCGAACGATATTGTTGCAGTCCTTCAATAAATAAATTTTTTCTTTCATCAACATTTTTAAAATTATGTTTTAAATAAGTTGTTCATTTCGAAACATTGTTAAATTTGTAGTTATCATCGTCATTCTTCGTTCTGTTAATCTCGGAACAACTTGCCCCCACGTCAGGGTAAGTTGTTCCTTTTCGGGTTTATTTACCATAGAATTAATTATTAAAAAACCTTACGAAATAAAACTCAAAAAAAAAAAAAAAACAGCTTTTGTATCAAAGGGACAAAGAAAAACCTTGGAATATTAATTTTAGAATCTTGTTTTCCGAACAAATTTTAAGCATGAGTAAAACACGGAACTTTTGGCCCCGCTCTTCCCTGCTTACATTTATTTTTTCTATAAGTATTTAATGTAGAACAAATTGAATGAAAGAACTAAGACTTACATGAAGAAAAGAAGATAGCTGCAGAACAGAACAGTTCTCATCAGCAAAAAAAAATCTTGAAAATAAAACGTAGCTATCACAAATAAATCTGTTATAGTTGTGGTGGTATTGTGCAGCACAGAATAAGCGCACTAAACACGAAACACAGGGTTACCAACTCTTAAAAATGCCCCCCCACCTCCCTAAACTCAACTCAAAAAACCCTTAAATGCGATTGGATAATAATGACGTCATAAATCAAAAACTTTGGTTGCCACTTAAAATTTTTGGTAGCCAAATCTCAAATATGAAAACAAAAGGAATCTGAAAAACGAAATTATTTTTCTTTTCTCTGTTCTGAAAATTTTTATGCACCTTGGCGTTTTGGAGGGGGAACGTTCCCCCAGTTCCCCCCCTGTGGATCCGCGCCTGGGTTCGATATAGTTTAAAATTTTTGGATTATCCTATGTAGCTCAGATTTTAGGAAAAGTTTCATTTTTTATAGTTATTTTAATACTTTATATTGATACAGCTATGTATTTATAGTAATAATGGTAACAAAAGCACTTTGTAATTAAATTACTTGTTTTCTGGAAGTAGTGTAGCAGTCTCATTTACCATTAGTTTCACGTTTCCCCATTATCTGTGTTGTAAAAACCTACACTTTAATGTTATTTTAAAAATATAAATGCAGCGAAACTTCTATAAGAAACCACCTCGATATAGTGACCACCTCCATTAACCACCATTTTTGTTATTTTGTGTCCTATCAACTCAGTGTTAAAAATCCTCTAGGGTTGACCATCAGAACCTCTCACAATGTACAGAAAATCATCAAACTCTGCTCTAAAAAGATTTTGTGGTTAGAGGAAACCAAAAGAGAGGTAAGGAAGGAAAGAAAATACATCAGTCTGCTCTTACTTATGAAAATGGAAGGAAACCAGAATAAGGGTTAAAAGTTATTCTTCCTAGAGCTTTTAATTGTGTGAATTTCTTTTGTACCCTGTTCCCTCTTTGGGAGAGCATAGTTTTTTGCACCCTGAACTATCTGAAGTAACACATGTATATCTTGCTGCAGGTCAGGGGTGTATACGTCATTGTTTGAGGTTAGACCTCAAGATTTGGAAAATTTTCAAGTGGCCAGTGGCCACTAGACTCAAAAAACTTGGTGGCCACCAGTTTTACCGAGTTTTGAAAATACCACTCTAGTACGAGAATGGGGGGGGGGGGGGGAATATAAATTTGTCTCTTTAAATGTTTTAAGTATGTTTTATTTAAAATTCTTGATGGGAACTATCAAACATTATAAAGGTGCTAATACTAAAGTAATGCTAACAAAAAATATAAATTATATCAATCATGGAGTTACAAGAAGTATTGCGTACCTAGAACTTCCAAGGTAATTAGTTACGAGTTCTAAAGTACTACTGACTGGCCTCTAGGAATCAATCTACTTTTACACATCTCAATACTTCAAAAACAGTTATTAGTAATTAAAAGAATATATGCATAACAGTTTTATAAATACAAACGCTCTGAAAATTAATTTGAGAAATGTACACTGTTGAGCATGTTTCAAAATGATAAAATTCAACAGCTTTGATTTTTCACTATCTGTAACTATATTAACGATTCAAACAATAATTTTGAATAGCTAAATTATAAAATAACTATTTCAGTCAAAAAGTTGAGGAAGTAGCAAAACTTCATAGTATTCAACCATATATTGTTCAATACATTTTTAAATTGCAATTATATTAAAAACATAGGGTCACCCGGGGCAATTCCTGGTCAGCAAGTTTCTGGGGTAATTCCTGGTCACAGCTCTTTTTATGTCTTAATAATCCTTCAGCAAAATGAAAAAAATCACAGAGGTAGTCTGAACTATCTTCATTGCAATTCATTACTTAATTATGAGTTGACTGTGTATTTAGTTTTAAAAAAAAAATCTTTTTAAAACCGCTTGTTAAATTTCTTAAAACAAGATTGGCCTTAGTTTTGATACATTTGTACAAAGATCGTGATCAAACTCAAACTTCTGAATATTTTTCTTTTTCGTTTTTTTGGTTGAATTAGGTACCATGTCAGTTACTGAAAAATAGTTTTGGATTTACCATTATTGTTTTGAATAATTTGCAGGAAGGCTCCAAATAATGCCCCTGGCTACTGGGGTAATTCTTGGTCAGTGGGGTAATTCCTGGTCAGTCCTTTTTTTAATATTTATGGATTATTGTTTCACCTATTATTGACATATGTTATTGATTTAAACTATATGTAACTCTGTGAGCCTTGACTGCAAAGTTAACTGTAACCGCAATGTAACATTCTTATCTGTTAATGATAAGTATACAATATACTGAATTTTTCTTTGTTAAATTTCATCCAATTATTTTATAAGTTTTAATAATTATTCTTAATTATACTAAGAAAAATGCTTAATTGTAACTGCATTGTACTATTCACTTAACTGTTCACCTTAACCTGTTCATAACAGACAGAAGCATGTGCTCAGTGTGCTTGGTGCATGTGCACCATATTTTTTATGGACCTATTTATTTGGTAGGTGAAGATTCATTCACAACAGATATAAAAGCTGTAGCTATTGCATACAAAGTGTATAAAAAGTATTTTGGCTAATTTTTATTAAGTAAAGCTATTATGTTGAAAACAATTGCATTCTTCCTTAAAAAAACTAAATACAGTGTTTAAATAGCTATATATATAAATAAATTCTTTATCTAATTAGTTTAATAACTTGTATTAATAATGTGCTTACAAAATGTATGCATTTTCATCAATCATGTGAGTGACCAATAATTGCCCCGTAAGTGGCCAGGAATTACCCCATCTCTGGGGTAATTCCTGGTCACTAATTAACGACAATTACTCAAGTTCATTATGTATTGTTGATAGCATGAATATTTTATTCGATGGACATCCCAATGTGCTTCCTCTATACCAAAATTTGTAACTCTAACTTAGATAGATTTTGTGATAATTGGATGTTAATGCTTTTTGACCAGGAATTACCCCAGGTGACCCTAGCTTATTAATGAACAATTGAAATTTTCAATTAATCATTAGTTTGCGAAAATAGCAATGTTTCAAATTAATTCTTCAATGTATTGTAAGCAGGAATGTAGGTCAAAAATATTTTTCCTTTAAATAAATTTTCCCTCATATATTTGATATATCCCCCTAATTTTTCTCTTTATAAAATTCATTTAATCAGTTAGAGTACAGAAAAGACCTTGAAAGCATACGGATAGATGCAAGAAGAGCAGCAGATTTTTTTATCCTTTCAAAGGGTTGCAATTTGTAAAGTGAAAAACCAAATAATTCTTTTCCAGAAATTTATTTTATGAAATTTCAATTATTGCATTATATACTAAATTTATAGTAACATGGGTGCAACAAGGATTTTATAACGTTATTCCTTGGGTAGTGATATTGGACTAAGGACCACCAAACAACTTATTACTAATCTATTAAACTAAGCTACTTTTCCCTGTTATATGGATTGTAATTTTAACATTAGCTTTGTGTTTAACTTTAAAATTTTCACCCTGATTGTGCACCTGGTGTTGCAAGAGTATCTGCTTAGAACAAAAACCTCTTTGAAAAAAAAAAGCTTTGGTTTTATTAATGCATTCAAATATACTAAATTGTATATATCAAGATATTTTCTGATTACTTCCTTTTTGTATTGTAAAAAACGTGTCAGATGCAGATAGAATTGAGATATTTGGATTGGTAAAACATTGCAGTCTGTTTCTATGAAAAGAATTGGACATTATAATTGCTAACTTTCTCTTTCAGTAAAGCAATAGTTATTTTTTACTCCGAGGTCCAATGTCCACTCGTATTTCCGGTCAAAAAACGATCTTCCCCGATCCCCCCCCCCCACACACACACGCAACTTCTTTCCTAGAAAATTGTGTCAAGCAAGGGGTTCTTTGTTGGAGGAAATAGGAGCCTGCTCTTCCCCCAGCATGGGGAGAAATGGAAACCTGTTTCCACCTACCCACAGCAACTCCAGACAAACTTCTTCCCCAGTTTTTCCCCTTTGTTTGATGAAGGGCAATTCTAAACAATACATCGTCTTCTCCCATTTCTTTCGGGAGCCTTATTGTACTGATGCATCTCTGGAATGGTGTGGATTTCTTTTCTTGGAATCTAAAATAAAAATAGCAAAAAAAAAAGGTGGCGACTGTTGAAATTTTTTGGGGTCGCCACTTTTGAAAACTAGGTCGCCACGTGGCGAGTGGCGACCGTAAATCTTGACCTTTATTTGAGGTTAATAAAAATAGCTGCTGGTACAAAGACAATGGGAACTTTCATAGTTTATTTTATGGGTCTGAAGTTTATGCTTATTTGAACAGTTGAGAAATAGATAGGCTCATGGGGTCTGAAACTTATATTTCACTAATGATAAAGATGTCAATAATTGTTTTTAAGCTATATGATGAACAATGAAGTATTTTCAGCAAAATCGACAAATCTGAAGCAACCAAATCTCTTCTCATATTTTAAACAAATTAGTTTCTAAATGAAAAAAATGTCAGAAATAAGTTTTGAATTAAGAATTTGAAAAGAAAATTTTAAGTTTTAATTCCTTCTTTGAAATGTTTTCTTATATCATTCTCAATATACTGTAATAAATTATTTTTATGAGGGCAATTGTTTTTTTCCTGTTTGAAAGTGATGTCTGAGTAGGGTGTCAATGATTTAAATAGTAATTTAAATCACAATTTCAGTCAAATGATGGTTTTAAAAAATCATTACTTTAAATCATTTATTAATAAAATGGAGAAATCAGTACCAAGTGTATAAAGTTGCATAACTAGCATGAAAAAAGAAGGAATGATACCAAGCTGTTCTGACAGAAATGTACAAACTGTCTGATTTTGTTGTAAAATATGTTCAGACTGCTAAAGTACTGGTGGCAATAAAACCCCTTTTGTCACTGCCATCTTACAACTATTTCAATGATGTGTGAAAATTTCCAAACTCATATTTTAAAGCTCATTAGGCAAAATAACTAAAAAAAGTTACATGTTTAAACCCTCCTTCAAATTGTAATTTTGGCTGTGTTAGTGAGCCTCAGATTAGGCACATGCAACACATTCATCCCAAAAATGCTGCAGTACAAAACATCAGTTTTCTAAGCCTTAATTTTTGATACAGCATATACCAGGTGTACGCAAATGAAATGAGACGATTTTTTGTTTCAGGAAAACACAATAAATTTGCAAAAACAGTTAACATTTCTTCATTCAAAATAATATCCATTGCTAGCTACACATTTTCCCCCTCTTTTGGGCAATTTATGAATACCTGTCAAAAAATAAATAAAATATCGGTCTTTTGTGGCCAGCCAGTCATCAAGCCAAGATTTGACATTTTCGTAAGAAGCGACTCCCAATTATACAAATAAGTGATAATGGGAAGGAGCCGAGTCTGGCGGCTAAGCCATATGTGCTACGGGCTCCCAGTTGAACTCCTCAACAATATCCTTGGTTGGTTTAGCACAGTTGCTAGTTGCATTGTCATCAAGGAAAATCACTTTGTGCTGCCATTTCTTGTAGTGCTCGTGTTTTTCGAGTATAGTATCATTCAAATTAAGTTATTGTTACTTGTAGCGATCAGTATTAACGGTTTAGGTGGGTTTAAGAAACTCATAATAGACTGGCCCTTCCTGACCCTAGAAAACACACAGCATTGTTGCAGCTGAAGCAATTTTGCCTTGCGGTTGATTTGGACGGCTGTCTGGGGTCAACATATGGTCAATTATGCTTGGGATTCTCAAAATAAATCCATCTTTTTACATCGGTTACAATACGATAGAGATATGACTTACCTTTATAGCGGGCAAGCAATATTTTGCTCACGATTTTTTGGTTTTTCTGTTAACGGTCTGCTAGCTCCTGTGGCACCCATCTACCAACCTATAGTACTTTGAGACAACGGGAAACAGTGCTTTGATTAACATTTAATTGTTCTGCAAGACCTTCTTGTGTTTGGCCATCATCTGCATCGAGTAATGTTTGAAATTCAGCATCTTCAAAATTTTTCTGGTTTTCCACACTTTTCTTTTCGTATTGAAATCACCATTTTAAAACCTTTCAAACCTCTTGTATCACTGTGCACAACTCAGTGTTACCACCGCATGCTTCTACAAGCATTTGATGCGATTCGTCAATATTTTTCTTCATATGGTAACAAAAAATTAATGCTCTTCTCAAATTGTTGTCGGAAAGCACAAAATTCGAAATTTTCAACAGAGAAAAAAACACAATGCATGCTGAAACTTGTGCTAATGTAAACTTCACGTAAGTATCTAAGGTTGAACTATAAACAAAATAACTAGTCATTGTTTCGTTATGTTTACGTGTATGCATGGCCAGATCTGTTAGCAATCGTCTCATTCGATATGCATACACCTGGTACGAAATTTGTATTACAGGTATGTATTAAATAGTAGGGTATACAAATGATGAACTTGGAGAAGTAGGATCGAAGTTCACCATCTGAAAATTTTCAGTACAGTCTTGCTTATAACCTGCATAAGAGCACCACAATATCTTCTCATTATAACCAAGTGCTTGTAAAAAACGGGTTTAATAGAAAAATAAAACATACTACTGTTTTTTGAGCAATATTCAATGGGCCAAAAAACATCGTCAATTTTGGTTTCAAAGCTAGTTTCCAGTATATCTGTATATCAAAATGTACTCATGCTGTTGAGGGTGGCTTAGCTTCAAATTCCTCTCATTATTCTGTATCATGGTCAATTTTATTATTATATATTTTTTCATATTCTTTAGTTTGAGTTAGAGCTTGAGCATTCTAAGAAGTATCTTTGAAGTGATATAGTTGGCATCAGCAAATATGTTTCTAATGCTTCTCTACTCCACAAATGAAGGAAAATTACCATCATCACTAGTTATCTGGATTTATTACTCATGATTAACTTTCAGTTGACTCTAGGTGTCAAAAGAATTTTTCGACGAAAGGAAAAACTGAGCTGAATGTTGATAAAAACTCTATAACTCATAAAGTATTGCTTTGCTTTATGCAGTGGTATGCTTATTAGAAACGAGTTACGCTCCCATAGACCTAATATTGTGTGAACCAAGTAGTTCTGCTATAATTGTTAAATCGGCGTTCTCGTTAAAGCAGGTCTTGTATATAAGCTGGTTCAACAGTATTATGTTTTTAAGTTTAATTGTGGTGTGTGTTTTTGCCCATTAATCTCTATCTTTTCCCTGTTATAACTCAATAACTGACTTTTCTTACCTGAATGGTATTTCAACCAAATGCTGTGTGTAATAATCTACCAATTCCCACGGGGACCTGAGTTTGGCTGAAAAAATAGACTTTGATCATTCTTCCCTAAAGGCCCTTCAAACGATAAAAAATTTTATGCATGCTATTAGCAATGTCCCATGTAGTTTGTATTTATAAGAATGATATTGCAGAATTCTCATTCAGAAATCTTGTTTATTTTTTTGTTAATGCAAAGGTCTTGGTTTTAAATAGACACAGGTTTGTCAAACCTGTGACACTGGAAATTTTGGCAGTGACCATTTTTGATTTTCCTCATTTTTTTATATGTCAAAGTAGGTCATGAGAAATGAACATTCTGAAGTTTGTAGCCCCCCCCCCCAAAAATTTTGTTCACTCGGTAAAAATTTCCGAAGTTTGATGTTATGTAGCGCTTTTTTGGTAAAACGGCTGAAAGACGCATTTCAGTGCACTGTAGTTTTTTACAGAAACACCACTCCAGGATTATGTTTACATTTATTGATTGTACAATGTGTAGTTATGAGGACCCCATAGTTATTTGGGTTGGGGTGTGTTGCTTTCGGGGCCGCAAAGTATGGTTTTTAGACCATTTTTGCTCAACTTTGAACTGCGTTATCTCCCCCCTAAAAGCAACCCCCCCGAAATTTTTTTAACATATACTGAAAATTTATACTATGAAGAGAATATGTGGTACAGAAATTATTTAATATCTCATTGCTTTGAAGAGAAAAGACTTAGACATTTTTCAAATTTTCAAAATTTGCGGTTTTTTGATCGCATTTAACTCAAAACAGCAACTCTAGGGAAAAAAAGCTTTTATGGATTATGGAACCTACAGATGTGTAGAATAAGGTAAAAAAGAAAGTTGCGTGGGGTCTCGTCTCGTTTTCAAGAAAATAATTGTTTTGTAGCTCATTTTAATGCTTTTTTCTCATAGTAAAATGTGTCCATCAAGCAGGTCAGATCTGCTGAAACTCTAAGTATATAGTAATAATATATTTAAATTTGTATGGGGAAAGAGAAAACAACTAAAAACACTTAATTTTGTCTAAATTTTTTATAATTTTTAGTTTTTTAATCGCAATTAACTCAAAAAACATGAAATCCTGAGACTATTATTGAATGCACATATTACTAGCTTCGAAATATTGGAAAAAGTAAATTCGGTGAGGTATCTTCAGATGTATTCTAGTGGGAAGTCACAGTGGCCTCCCAAAAAATTTCATGATCGAAAAATTTTGCTGACGATTCGGCAAATTGGAAACTATTGTAACATTGAGATTTTTTAATGATACATTTTTCTCACGTGTGCTTAATCGTATTCTGTAAAAATTTAAGTTCCAGTGCCCATGAGTATCTTATACTTCTCAAGAAGATGTTCTTAATTTGCCAAAGGAATTTCCCAATTTTTCCGAATGATAAAATACAATCAAGCCCACATGTAATAAATAAATAAATAAATAGAAAATTTTTATGTTGCAGTATTGTTTCCAAAGTTGCTGAATCTTCAAAAAAAATTTCCGAATAGGAACATTTTCTGGAGGCCACAGTGACCTCCTTTGACTTCCCATTGGGGAGCCTCTAAAAATACCTCACAGTATTTACTTTTTTGAATATTTCCAGTCATTGCCAGCTAATAATATGTAAATTCAATAATTCCCTCAGTAACGATTTATCGTTTTTTTATATAATTGCAATAAGAAGCTAAAAGTTCTAAAAATTCATACACAATTAAGTGCTGTGATTCTTTTTCACTACTACTATGCACTCAAAATTACTATACACACATTCATAAATTATTATCATATATTTTAAGTTTTAGCAGATCTGACCTACATATTGGACACATTTTACTACGGGAGAACGTATTAAAATCTGCTAATTTTTTTTTTTCTAGAAAACTAAGAAGAGACCCCTGGCCGCTTTATTTTGTACGTCGTTTTACACATATGCAGGTATCATATAATATTAAAAAAAATAATCATAACATGTAAAAAATAAATAAATAGAAAAGTTCAATGTTGCAGTATTGTTTCCAACTTTGCCGAATCATCAGCAAAATTTTTCGATCATGACATTTTTTGGGAGGTCACTGTGACCTCCCACTAGAATACATCTGAAGATACCTCACCGAATTTACTTTTTCCAATATTTCAAAGCTAGTAATATGGGCATTCAATAACAGTCTCAGGATTTTACGTTTTTTGAGTTAATTGCAATTAAAAAACTAAAAATTATAAAAAATTTAGACCGAATTAAATATGTTTTGTCTTTTTCTCTTTCCCTCTTCTAATTTAAATATATCATTACTATATACTTAGAGTTTCAGCAGATCTGAGCTACTTGATGGACACATTTTACTATGAGAAAAAAGCATTAAAATGAGCTACAAAAAAATTTTTTTTCTTGAAAACGAGACAAGACTCCACGCAACTTTCTTTTTTGCGTTATTCTACACATCTGTAGGTTCCATAATCCATAAAAGCTTTTTTACCCTAGAGTTGCTGTTTTGAGTTAAATGCGATCAAAAAACCGCAAATTTTGAAAATTTGAAAAATGTCCAAGTTTTTTTCTCTTCAAAGCAATGATCTATTAAACAATTTCCGTACCACATATTCTCTTCATAGTATAAATTTTCAGTTTGTGTTAAAAATATTTTGGGGGGTTGCTTTTAGGGGGGAAATAACGCAGTTCAAAGTCGAGCAAAAGTGGTCTAAAAACCATACTTTGCGGCCCCTTAACTAAAGAAAGCAACACACCCCAACCCAAATAACTATGGGGTCCTCATAACTACACACTGTACAATTAATAAATGTAAACATAACCATGGGGTGGCGTTTCTGTAAAAAACTATGACGCACTGAAATGCGTCTTTCAGCCGTTTTACCAAAAAAGCGCTGCTTACATCAAACTTTGGGAATTTTTACCGAGCGAACAAAATTTTTTGGGAGGCTACAAACTTCAGAATGTTCATTTCTCATGACCTACTTTGACATATAAAAAAATGAGGAAAATCAAAAATGGTCACTGCCACGCCTTGTCTGAATTTCAAAATAATGGCTCTTAAGCTATCATCAAATTGATGATTGTTTAGGTCTTTTTACAGTTAAATTTAAAGTTACCAGAAATCTTTCATTGCTTAACTTGTCCATTTTCAGTTAAAATTGTTCATGTGTTCATTAAGTTTTTTTCCAATGAAGTTGAGCAATGTTTTAAACGTTTAATCCAGATTTAAACACATTTAAATGCTGGAATATTTTAAAAAAAAATCAGTTTATGCCAAAACTTTAGCTTTCCTTAGGTTCCTTTGAAAATATTCAACAATTTTATAAGTTTAGCAGTCTATTTTTTCCATAAACGATCTTTAACGAATGATAGTCTTCTCTAGTTTTTATAGGAAATAATTTAGCAACCAAAATGTTAGTTACTTCTTGGATGATTAAATACTTAATTTGTTCTAGGTTTGTACAGAAGGAAGGCTAATTTTAGAATTTACTTTTGATGATCTTATGCGGATAAAGTCTTGGCATTTTGCAACACGTCAGCATCGTGAATTAGTTTCACGTAGTTTGATTGCAATGCAGGTATGTCAGTAATGGTACTCTAAATAACTGATAACATTAAATTATTGTAACTATTTTTTTGTTATATCTACTGATGTAACATGTGTAATTATACTTTTTTAGATGTCCCTTCATATGGAGGTAAGATCATATTTCAAATATCTCACCACTATTTTTTGCTTTACGTGTTGGATGCAGATTGATACTCAAATCCATGCTTGTAGTATTTTGATTTGAGAGTACATATAAATACTGACTTTTATTTTTGGAATGCATAAAAATAGAAATGCTGTCTTAAAGATAATACTATTTTTTGTTTACTTGCTTTAAGAACGGTTCATAGTAAATAGTGATAGGATATTTTATTTTTGGAATGCATAAAAATAATTAGAATGCAGTCTTATAGAAAATGCTATTTTTTTCGTTTACTTTGGGTTAAGAACAGTTCATAATAAATAGTGATCGTATATTTATTTCTGTGCCTTATTTTACTCTTATGAAGTTCGATTTTGAGAATAATTAGCTTATAATTGAATGCTTGCAAATTTTAAAATGCCTTAGAGTTGTTCCCACATTTTTGCTCTTCCAAACTGCATTAAACTTCAATAGTTTATTGATGTTTGTTGTCTGTCTTGTACTTGATTTCTCAGAAATTCCATTTCAGTTTTAACTTGACTGTGCATGATTTTAAACAAGAACTTACATACATATTTTTTTTTTTTTTTTGCAATAAAAACTTTCTACTTGTAAGCTGAAAACTTTTAAAAGCAGTAAGAAAAGGTAATTGTCATGAAATGTAGTAAACCAAGCAGGTGAAAAACTACTTTTATTATTGAAAGCCAAGAGTTGCATGTCAACTAACTCTTGTTTTTGTCTTAAATGGAAATGTCTTGAATATGCTTGAGTTAAGTTAAAGTAAATAGCGTATTTATTTAACTTATACATTATTTTCCCTACTCCTCCTGTTGATACTAAAATTGAAGAAAAAATGCAACTATAAATTTTCTCTTATATTTTATATATTTACAAACTATTTGCAGCTAATGGTGAAACATTTGCCAATATATGGAAAGTACTTTATTTGTTTGATTTAAGAAAGAAAAAATGCAAATGAAATTGAATTATCCTTTTTTTAAAAAAATATTTTTCAATGAAGTTTACTCATTTTTTGACTTCTCAATTCTAGCATCATATCCTGTGAATTGAATTTTGAATTGTATACTTACTAATTACTTTTTAGTTTCTAAAATAAACCAAATAATTGGCCGTCCACAGAAAATCCATAGTTTTTACTCCATGTGCCAGCTCCATATTTTTTTTTTCAAAAGTAATGTGATTTCTTAAGCGAAAGAATTTTGTTTATTACATGTTTGGAAAAAAAAAATTGGTAAAAATTACATGTTTGGTAAGAAATATAGGTTAATGTCTGCTTTTGTATAAAATGGCCTTACTGTGAGCACATTAATTAATGCAAGTTTTAAAGGATACATTAATCTAATAATAATTCCCCTATTTAATCGGATGCATATCAGACTGAGTTGAATTCTCTATATTTATGCATAAGTACTAATGTATGTGAGTAGTGCTAAGGATGTAAATAGTGCTTGTGAGCATGCTGTATGTTGCTTTGTGTTTTCATTAAAAATGCAATATTGTGCCACCAGAGTTTACTATACATATCAACCAAGTAATGTATAGTAAACAGATTCCTTCACTGCTTCTAAGTTTCTATGAATTTATGCTTGTAGTTCTGGTCACTCTAGTAAAATGCAAAAGCTTTTTTGGTCTTCTATTGTAATATATATTTTTATTAGGATAGCTCTTATTTTTCAACTTTGTATTTCCTTAAGTCTTATCCGTTCATTTCTTTACATCTGGTCTAAAACTAACACCAGAAAAACAATTGTTCATTCCCACAATATTTAATGGTGCCGCAAAGGCTGTAAATGTTTTTGTTTCTTTCAAATTTAAATAAATGATAAAGCAAGATTTTATGTCCCATGATAAACTAAATAAATCAAATATGCATCAAAATATAGTTTTAAATTTATTAATATACTGTGTAGGGAACGGGAGCTCAGAGTTCAAATTGCAAGGTAACCGTAATGGAATTGCTTACAATTCTGAGGGATGTTGAGCAGTAGCTTGCAGGGAAAACAGCCCTCTAGTATGCTGTAATAACATATGAATTTTGACATTAAGCAGTACCAGTCATTAATTTAGACATTGCCGCTGTTAAATATTTGTTTGAAATTGAAATGGAAAGAAACTTTTGCTACAAAAATTGCAATTTGGCTATATTTTATTTCATTTTTCATCCTATTTGCGACACATGTCTTTGTTAAAATTTTTTGTTCATTGGTTTGTTTATACACCTACTATGTGTGTGTGTGTGCAAAATTCTCGCCATTATCTTCAAAAAGACCAGCTTTCAACTGTCTGTCTAATATACCATTTATTTAGCCTTTCTGTCTTTCATTGTTTTTTTGTAATGTTATTTCAAATTTGCGTGATAAGTCCTTTCTGAAACACCTTATGTGAACGAAAATTATTCTTACTACAATGCTTTCTTTGATAAACAGTAGAAAGTTGTTTAAATCTAATGGCGGTTAAGTGAACATTTTAAACTTTGTTTGCAAACTTCCAATTTAATTTAAAATCAGCCTAAAAAAATTCAAATTTTATGTTTCCCTACAGCTATGTAAAAGATTCCCACCACAGATTTTTCTGTAGGATTTTTTTTTTTTTTTTTTTAAATCTCTGAGGCAAACCTTTTTGTAGAATTTAAAACTACTTCCAGTGCTGACAGCTCATTTCACACTGAATACTCTATTTGTAACAGTAGTACAAAAAAGAGATGCCTAAAGTGGCTGTTTTATTTTATTAAAATATGCCAAAAATAAAAAATGTTAACTTCATGAGTATAGAATATGTGTGTAACGAAAAATTATTCTGTGACTTGTATAATTTAATGTATGATGAAACTATAGCAAAAAAAGGGATGAAAACATGTCTTACAGAAACTAAGATGTAGTTTTTGCTAATAAGCATTTGTCAGCAAAAAGTGGAAAAAATTAAGTGCAAAATGGATGATGTTATAATTAAAGCTTGAAAATAAAAAAATTAAAAGTTTTCCATGAATAAACATAATTCCTGTCCTTATTAACTTAGAAGCTTCAGTGAAGTTTCTTCCTTTGCCAAAAAATTGTTTTGAAAAACTTGAAATCTGATCTAATATTTTTCTCTCATATTACTTAATGATTCAATTTAAAAAAAACAAGCAATATTAAACAATAATCTGTTCAGAAGTAGTAAAATTCAGCCGTTTTGTAAAAAGAAATTATCAACTATTTTATTATATTTAGTGTTAAGTTTTACGTTTTCCCCCCCCAGGCTCAGCAGCAAGATCCTGTACTACTTGAGCAACTGTCTAAAAATATTACCAGACAAGGCTTAACGAATTCAACTTTAAATTATTTACGTGTAAGTATTTTTTCTTTGATAATTAATCTCAAAACAAGCTTTATTACCTCTTACTAGCACATACTAACAGCTCAATTATGACTGCAGTTTTGTCCTATACAATATAACAAAGTCAAAACTGCAGTCCCCGAATATTGTTATGTGGCTTTTGATACATGCTTGTAGCTCTGGCCAACAACTTACAGCATATAGTAGATTTTGTTGCTGTTTTGTAATTAATTGTATGAACCTTTTGGATCTGTGCTATTCGTATAGAAGTTTTCCTTTTAAGACGGGCGGTACAACTGTCGAATCATAGATCTCTTTTCCTCTGAAAATGGGAAAGTGCAACGGCAAACACTTCAGTCTTATGACTTCACGGTTTGAATACTACATTCACTAACATTATAACTTAAGTCTTCTATGAACGAAAACTACTGTGCTTAAATTATATTGGAGTAAATTTGTGCTTAAAAGTTTAAAATAAATGCATTATTTGCTTTTTTCAGTTATGCGTCATCTTAGAACCAATGCAAGAGCTTATGTCAAGACATAAAGCATATGCTTTAAGTCCTAGGGATTGCCTCAAGACTACACTTTTCCAAAAGTGGCAGCGAATGGTGGCACCGCCAGGTATTCCTAAATTCTAATTAAAATACTAAATTCAGACAACATTTATCAAATAGGTGCTTCAAGGTTAGATTTTATTATTTTTCTATGTTCATTAAGTTTTTTTGTAGAGTTTAACCTTAAATACACATTGCAATAGGAATTTTTACTTAAAGAATTATTAATAAGTGTAAGGGGAGGGGTCTCACTTACCCCATAGTTTTTCCTTATTTGGGTAAGTGGGCCCCTCATTATGGTGTAAGTGGGTCCCCTCATAATAATAAGGATTTCAAGATAAAAAGCAGTTCTGATGAAGCAATTTTTACAATGAAATGAAAAATAATTATGGAGACCTAGAAGGAATTGATTGTTCAGCTACAAAAATTGCAAAAGCTGGTAACTATGTATTTGTGAAACTTGCCTCAAAGAAAACCATTAAGTATTATGAAATTCTAATTTTAGAATATAATACAAATGAAAAAATTACTGTTGTATTTGATAGAAAGATTAGAAACAGTTTCACTTTTTATTGGTTTGATGTAGGTGATAACTGAGGATAAAATAATGTTTCTCCCTCAGCAAACTTCAAATAGACGCTGCCATTAAGTGTTTCCATTTTTTTTCAACCTATATTTTTTTCTATTTTACCAAATTTTTTCTTAATCGACTCTATTATGCTTATTTAACAATAATTTATAAATAAAAGCAAAAAATATGCCTAATGGCTTTTAGTGACTTTCATAGACATAATTGTTTTATAATTTTCTGTCAGACATTTAAATTTAAGTAGATATCTCGTTAATGGATTTACAAAAAAATATTTCTTACTAAGATTTTACATATTTTATCAGGTAGCACCTGCAAACCACTTTTTTAGATATGCTCAATTTAAATATAAATAAATGTGGGGTGACCCGCCTACCCCTTCCTAGAGGGTAAGTGGGGCCTCCATGTCATTTTTTAAAGAATACGATAGTCAAAAATATTTAAAGCATTTTTTCGGAAATAATGCTGAACTTGTGTTTCTTAATATTGTCCAAGATAAAGTAAGTCAACAAGTTTAACTGCTTTGCTTTAAAACTGTTGTATACAGGGTTCGTATGCTCCTTACAAACTCCTGCTTTTTAATATAAGAAAATAAGGGCCCTTAAAACTCCTGAATTTTGACATTATCTCCTTACAAACTACTTATTTTTTATTCTGTTTATTCAGGTTTTTTTCCTGTTAAGTGTTTTCTTCTACCACTTCTCTCAAAGGGTGAATTGTGCTCGGGTATTATATCTGAATTCTGGAGTTAAAACAGGAAATCGAGTATTTTTCGCGATACTTTTATCTTTCCACATCCAAAATTTTTTTCTTAACGCCAAATTTTCCACGATCATATCGATACTAATTAATAATACACATCATCGAGACGTGTTAAAATTACATTCTAAAATTGTGTTTTGCGTTAATACATTCTTTTATTGGCCGTTTTTACACTTTTGATGGCTCCATTTTCAATGATGCAATCTCTTTGCATCCTGTTTGAGAATCAAATTTTCCTGTTTTTTGTTGTTTGCTTTGCTAGGGGGTAAATAAGTAAAATGTCGTTTTATTTCTATTAAAATTGCAAATAAAAATTTTTTAAGCGAAATTGTGTTCCCTATGAGAGTTAAAAAATTTAAATTGAAATCGCTTTTAGTTTAAATTTGTCTTCAATTACGCTGATTGCTATTAATGAATAATTGAATAATATGTTTATCGTAGAGCTTTGAAATGTAAATTATGATAATTTTACTTTAATGAATCCTTAAATATACCATTTTTTTCTTTTCTTTGTTTAACATGTTCATTATGAAAATCACGATCTCTTTGCATTCGCCATTGGAATAGTACTTTTTGCATTTATGATGTTTATTATTCTGTCAAAAAGTAAATAACTAAAATTTCATTTTATTTATTTTTTTTTTTGTTTAAATCATTAAGTTAAAAAGTTTTAAGCGAAATTCTGTGTTCTTTAAGAGTGTCAATTGTCAAAAAGTTAAAGAAATTTGAAAGTTATTTTGAACTGGACTATCTTATCTATAGTTATTAAAATAAAAATAATATTAGCGTGTTATTTTTATTTTAATAATTATTTTATTTTTTTATCTGGATTCTAGTTACAAAATCATTAATAAGTGTCTTGTTTTTTTAGAAAGTCCTAATTTTCAATCAGTCTTTTTTTAAACATTTTTTTTTTAATTTAGTTTCGAACTGAAATATTTTTTAATGATTCCCCTCCCACTTTGGTATTTGAATTTTATTTTGAGTCGGCTAATATTCAAGAATCAGTAAATGAGTATTTTCGACTTTAAATTTAATGTGTTATGCCAGTGGTTCTCAACGGGTGCGGTACCGCCCGCCTGTGGGCGGTGGGAAGATGTTGAGGGGCGGTGAACATGTTTTGGGCAGTAGGGGGGCGGTGGGTATATTTTGGGCGATAGGTGGGCGGTGAGAAAATTTGGGGTCAGAGGACGATAACTGTATTAGAATAAATTTTAATTTCAAAAATCAAAATTAAGTGTTGTATTAAACCACGAATCCAACTTGAATTATTTGAGCCTACCGTAAATCAATTTATGCGCTCTGGAATCTCTAAACTTATTTCCTTACTTTTTTTTAAGGTGCCCGTTTTGCTTTAAAAAAAAAGTTTAGCTTTTCGCTTATCTTTTTTTTTTTTCCTTTTCTGTCTCTTTCGCTTTTGTAGCGATTTGGCTTTTTAGTGATCTTCTGCATCCGATAACCTTGAGAGAGAATACTACCTAATGAAGAAATGCTTCAATTAATCGCAGTTGCAATCAGGGCTGCACATTTAGGCAATTATTAGCCAATCTGTCTAATTTCGATCACACATAGCTAGATGAAATTCAAAAGCATTAGCCACACTATCGTTTGGTTTTTACTTAGTAGTTATCATGCATGTAAAAAATACCGTCCTTCAACTGTAGATGAAAATGGTCTTATTAAGTTCTCAAGTTCAAGTCGCCTACTTTGATTGTTGCTGAATGAAACTGGTTTTCAGACTGAACAATTCCTAGATTAGAATACCAGATTTTAATGTTTATTGCCAAAATTTAATGGTAGATTAAAAATACTGCGAAAAAAATTCACAATTGCATTCGAATGTTTCCCACAAGTAGCGTTTTAGGCAGAACATTAAACGTCATCGATTGTGTGCTTTGTTTTTTTTTACTTTTGTAATTTTCTGTTACCATGTTTTCTGAAGTTTTAGCTTAGTATCCATGGGAAAGTAAGGCTCCCCCAAAGATATTCAAAATATTTCGATATGCGCGGGTATTAGTGCAAGTTGGTTCTTTTCTTTGGTTTGGTTATCTTCCTAAATTTTTACCTGGCAACCGTATTGCAATGCTTAAATTGTACGCCCAGTTTGACTGTTTGGTTTTACCTCATTATTTTCACCTTGGCTTTTGCTCATTTCATTCATTTACTTTCATGGTTTATTTTTAGTGAAATCTCCTTTGATGATGCTCACGTTTATTGCCGACATCTTCAGTCTTCGCACAAAGATTTCTCTAAGCGCTTTGAAGATATTTTTAATCTGAACGTTCCTCAATGCGTCATGAGCCCTTTTGAAAACATTGAGGCACCAGTTGTTCAGTATCAGGAACAATTGGTTGAACTTTCAACCAATGAAACTTTGAAATCTGGTTTCCAGCATGTTAACAATCAATGTTGCAGGATTTTGGATGCAAGGAAACATTAGTAGTCTTTATCCTGTACTGTGGGCTGTGGGCTATCATCAAAATTTCTTTAATTACCTTCCCCTCTTTCTACCTCGTCGAACGAGGATTCAGTAGAGAAATCGACTACAAATCTTTCCAAGAGGTGTGACTTGCGCCTTCCCCTTACAAAAAATATTAAGCCGACTGAGGAAACTGGCTTTGAACCACCAAGCAAAAGTATCTCACTAACATATATTTCTGATTGCTCTTTTTATAATTTGAGTGATAAAAAAAAAATGCTTTGCATTTTTATTTTTATTTCATCTCGTTGTTTCCTTCATATTTTGGGTGAACATTTCTGCTTGTTTATTTTTATCATATTTAATTTTATACTGCTATTCTTTTGAAAGTAGACTATTTTTTAAGCCTTGATTTTTTTTATTTCTTAATTTGTCATTTTAATTCTATATATAATAATGTCTGCCGAGGAAAAATATATGTTGTTCAACCGTTTTGTAAAATTCTGGAAGGAAATTATTTTAAGCTTTTTACCTCTTTTTGAAAACCCTCTCGCTTTTAACATAAAGGGGGGCGTTGGAAAAACTTTAACTCCCTAAGGGGGCGTTAGCCGTGAAAAGGTTGAGAACCACTGTGTTATGCAATGCATTGCTGGAAAAAAATAAATGATACAAGACTTGTGGAATTTTTAATAGGTCTCTTGTTTTGATAAAGTACTAATTTTCAATCAGTCTTTCTTTTTCCATTTTTAATTTTTTTTATAATTCATTCTCAAAATAAAATGTTTTTGTGTGGTTACTCCCTTTCGGTATTTGAATTTTGTTTAGAGTTGGCTAATATTTAAGAAGCAGTAAATTCATATTTTACTTTCAATTTCGTGTGTTATTCAATATATTGTTGAAAAAATAAATAACACAAGAATTGTGAATTTTATTATTTTTTAATATGTTGTTAAAGAAATGCGTCTTTCAACTAGAAAACACTCCTTAAAAATTGAAATTAGCTCCTGCAAAACTCCTTAAAGACTCCTTACTTTTAATTTTCAAATTTGAGTATGAACCCTGTATAAGGCTTTGAAAACCAACTGTTCTAAAAAGCAGGGGTGCAGAAAATGTTTTCAAACCCAACATTTCCCCCAATCTGTGCGAAAATTTCCCCAAAATTTAATGATATATATAAGCTTAGATAAAAATTAATTTTGTATCACTGCAGACCGTAAAATATATTTCACAGTAAAATATATTTCAATTAATCACAATTTGTTTCTCCATAAGTGAGTCATTTTATAAAGAAGAAATAATCATAATTTGGAAAAGAGGTTTCCCGATTCACTTTTTCTTTTTTGTAAAAAATTTCCCCAAAAGACCAAAATTTCCTCCGATCTAGGATCGCCAGATTAGACATATTCTGCACCCCTGCTAAAAAGTGGACTCACCCTAACCAAGCACCCCTTGCTTTGGCGGCCCTTGTGCGGTGCATGAGCTGCACACCTACTAGGATCGGCCCTGAAAATCTGTCAAAAATTTGAAAAAACGGTTGAATTTAGTGAGTTTCAGTGAATAATGCAAGTCATACTTCACACGCTTTGTAGTTGGATAATATGCCACGTACAGACGGTTAAATTGCGTACATCATTAATTTCCCACCAAGTCTTTAAATTTGTGGCTTTTCTTTCTTTCAGCTGACTTTAAAACCTCATATCTCCATAACTGGTGTATGAGGCCAAATAATTTTTCTGTCAAAAATTCTCAATGTTCTTTTGATTGCTACCTATTTCAACTTTGTTCATTGTTGCACTATTCATGTGATTTCCTTTTAAGACTTAGCATATTAGTGAACCGAAGCATTAAAGAATGAATCTAAAAGTTCTGACATTAAAAGGCTTAATATGTAGTTTTCTCTTATGGCTCAAAGGAAATCCTAATTTTTAGATACATATAGAAAGCTACATATTCAAAAATCAAGTCTGGAGCTTCATAGATTTTTTTCTGGAAAACCTAGAAAAATCAGGAAATTTCATTTATCAAAATGAGCCTTGTTACATGGACAAACCCACATGTCTTGATTAAATTTTATGAAAAAATGTTACTTTAAAAGTTACTATATTTATGCAAAGCTTATCTTCTCAAAAAATGAAAATATAACAATCCAGTAAAAAGTAATAAATATATATTAATATCCAAAGAAAAGTATTTATATTTCTGGTTACTAATATTTGTTGCTGGATTGTTAACGCAGCTTGAATTGTATGTTTTAAGAAAATATTTTTAACGAACAATAACTTCTTTTCTTCTGAAAATGAAGTTTTAAATTTTATGGTTTTCAACTTATCATAGTATAAAACTCAAATAATTATTCCTTTATTTAGTTATTTATGTATTTTCTAGAATATTTATATGCATAAAATAATTTTATGCGCTTATTAAACTGATAACATATAATTGATTTAAAAAAAACCATTTGCATATGGTAGTAATGAATGTTATCTATTCCTAGAAACCCAGCGTCCTCCTAGCAAAAGACGCAAAAGAAAATCATCAGCTGCCAATAGTGGAGGTACAACTGCTGCTGGCAAAAAGAAAAATATTTCACCTGGCCCTCCTAATTTCACACTTGCCTCTCAGGTTCAGTGTAGAAAACTTTTTTCTCACATTGTTTGAAATAATAAATACTTAATTTTTCTTCAACTTCTATTTCTAATAAAGCTGTCAAAGGCTAAGCAGCAAGGCTAATCTTTTTTTAACCTATCTCCTGACAGTGTCCCTACTCTCTTAGATAACCTGTAAAATTGCAGGAGAATAGCATATAATTTTTCTGTTTAAAAAGTTTAAGATAAAACATAGTTTTTAGTTTTTTCTTCTGGGGTATTTCTGTAATTTTTCGATTTCATGTATAAAACACATGAGGAGCAAATAGTAAAAGCTTGTTTTTTCACAAAATTTCAAAATTGAATTTGTGGGGGGGGGTCCATTGCCCCCCCCCCCCCCGCTGCCCCCCTAAATGGCGGGCCTGGCCAAAACTAATTTTATCCCATCATAAAACCACTTAGAAAATAGAAGGTTCAATCAAAAAATGTTTTTCTAATGCCTGCTTTCAGTCAAAGTATTCCTCCTGCAGTCCAATCAATACCGTTCTTGTTTGGGTCCTTGTGGCCGAGTTGTGTACCATCTTTAATGTTTATTTGCTTTGGACCAGGTTTTATTGATTTTAGATAAGTGCTTTCACCTTAACCTTTTTTTTTTTTTTTTGAAAAATGTAAGAAAGAATAAATGGTGTATTAATGAATACTACAACATAGTTGACTCCCAGCTGATGTGTATTCAGCTGTGTTGGAAAAACTCTGAAAAAAGCAATAATAATATCAAAGGAACAATACTATGAACTATACAGAGAAAGTGGTGGGGCAAAAATTTTGGGAAATTGATCAGAAAATATTTTAATTCAAAATCAGCTAATGCTTATTTTAAAAATATGATTCATATCAAAATGGAAAAGAATACTATGGAATTGATAAATGCTTTAAATCCAGACCTTTAAAGTACTGTGGTCCATTTGAAGACGGCTCAATTTTACGCCATCCGCGCTGACTCTAAACAAAATAATGAAGTGCCTTAGGAAAATTCTCACGGGACCAGCTTTTTGTCCATTAAGACAAAGATCCTGTAGAGCTCAAAAAAAAAAAAAAAGTAGATTTCATCAGCTTTATCAATGTAACAAACTTTCTAATGTTTAATTTAATTAAATATTAGAATGTTTGTTGCATGTATCCTTTTTTGGATCACAAATTATTTGAGGAATAAAAAATTAAGCTTGAAGAATGAATCAATTAATTTACTCTTTAAATTTAATTTTTTATTCCTCAAATAATATGTCCTCCGAAAAAGGATAGATCAATGTAAATGACTCCCAAAACTGTCCTGGTAACCGTATTTGAGCATGTTTATACGAGAGAGGTTTTTAGTACATTTGGCTTAATGCCTTAGTATCAGAAAATTAAAAAGTGTTCGCTTAAGAGAGGTATTTGTTAGGAAGGGTTTTAGTGTATTAATTTTCAATTTCCTCTTTGAATGTTTATTGCGCTCATAATATTACTCGACACTGTATTTTGATTACAAATCACAAAAATTTTCCGACAGTAAACTTAAATGTACTGTGAGTGGTAATGGTAGTGTGTGTTGATTTTTTTGCATTTAAAAATGTTAGAAATTATTACAACTTAACTTATGGGGGAGAAGAATGCTAATCACATTTCTAACACAACTTTGTTGAATTTTAGAAAGTAGCAGTTTTTAATTTAAAGCATAACAATGATTTTCAGGTTGAAAAACCAAAAGAAAATTTCATAGTCCCCCACTTATTTTACTTTCCCCTGTTTAAATTCATAAATGAGAAAGTTGATCTTTAAATATAAAAAAATATGGTTGAAGGGACATTTTGTAATTTGAATTGAGAAAAAGAAATGAAATTAATCTTATCTGTATGCAATTGATTTTTTCTTCTTTTTGGAGATTTGTAATATTTGATAAAATAGTGTTTTGTTGCAACTACATCTAACGGAATAACAAATGTGTATTATATGTAACCATAGTATGCTTTTGCAGGATGTTATGGTTGTCGGGGAGCCATCTCTAATGGGAGGAGAATTTGGAGATGAGGATGAGAGACTTATTACAAGACTTGAAAATACACAATATGATGCTTCAGCTGCAGCAGCTGCTGCTGCTGCAAATGGTTTAGAAGATGCTGAAGATTTCTCTACCAATCCCATTACTACAGCCCCTACTACTACTGGTGGGCCTCCTCCATCTACTTGGTCAGGACCACCATCATCTGGTGCCCCTTCTTCTGAACGCACCCCTGTTTCTGTCCCTTCCACAAGTTCCCAAACAGTAAATCAAGAAGATAAAAAACCCTCGCCTAATTTGAATCAATGATTTTCTTCTTTTTTTTTTTTGGTTGGCTAATAAAAAAAATATATACATATAAATATATATATATTATATGTGTGTGTAATAAGTATATTGTATCCAATTTTCCATGTTTGTGCAAGTCAAGAATGGTCAATAGTGATATTTTGTGATGATCTTTCACCATAGATCAAGTTCCTATGTTAGTATCCTTTAAACATTTCATATGATAAAGAGGGGGGCTTTGTTTAGAAAGAGTAGCATACATTGTGTTGTATTACTTATTTTTCTTAGTTTTTTTTAAATACCTCTTTTTTTCCATAAAAATTGGGGGGTTTTCTAAAACACAGTTTCACATTAAACATGCCTTTATTAGCTTTACTTACACAGTAAGTATTTACTATTTTATCTTTTATTTTAAACAGTTATATTGTTAATACTTTGTTGGTTATTGCAAAGGACTATAGAGCTAATAATTCAGTGAGGATTAATTAAATTGTTCAAGAATATTGTGTAACATTTTGTAAATACAACATTTTTCATGAGGCTTACATGAGTTTTAATAATGGAAAAATATGTATAAATGCGGAAATAATTATTTTTCACAAAAAACTACTTTGGATCTTTTGACCTTAAGAGTATGAAATTGCTAATTGATGTTTATGCTACAAAAATTCAATTTCAACATAACTAAAATGGAAACGATAAAGGAGACGTTCAAGTAAGGCATGTAGTGCAATTCAAAACTTTAGTGAAACTATACAAATTATGTACAGATATAAATCCCTTTAGCTTAGAATAGATTGTACATAATAAAATGTTATTGCCCCTTGATGATATTAAATTTTATTACATGTTTATAATAAATGTTTTTTAACATTTAAGTGAAAAATGATTGTTTTTCTATGTTTATCTTTTATATTATAGTTATCAAATACATGTGAAACTATTAAAATTATTGAACAAAATGCATTTACACTGAGTACAAAACTATATTCTTTTCATTCTTGTGTTCTTTGATTTTGAATGTTCTTAATTCTTTTATGATTGCATTATCTCAAATCTGATTTTATCTTTACTTTATTTGAGTTTCTGCTCATTACTTTCAGGGTTCAAAACGTCCTGCCATTTTAACAATCACTTTTACCAGTCATAAAAAGCCTGATGTTGATCTCTGCTTCATTTTGATTTATGCACTTAAACGTTGTAATAAAAAAAGTTAAAGGGCCAGTCCAGTAGATATTTGCTACACTGCACCATTAGTTTGACCAAAAATGAACGCTACGTTTTCTTTGCATATCTTTAATTATATAATTATTTTTTTACATATTTTTGCCAATTGATGTTTTGCAAAATTTCAAGATATGCCATTGTACTTAAATATTTCATATTAAAACTCATACATGAGCGAAGCATCTTCTTAAATATCTAAAGGTCTGAGTAAATATAACTTGGTGTTGATAAATATATACGAATGTTCCACCATAATATGAAAATGTTCTCTGAAGTAGGGTATTTGTGTATTGTCAGTATTCCTTTTTGCATTTGTTTAAAAACAAAATGTTTGCTAATTGCAAGAATTTGGTGATTAAATTCCTTATGATAAAACAAAAAAAAAAAGTTTTTTTATTTATTTATTTTTATTTATTTATTTATTTATTGAATGCTGCTCTAGGATTTTTTATTACGGTTGTTTTAATCTAAATTTTCTTGTATTTTCTTATCATTCCCTAGTATTCCTCTTGATTATTTTGCTAATATATAATTATCAAATAATAATATAAAGTAAGTATACACGTACGTATTTATATATATTTTTTTTGGTTGCATATAGAAAATTAGATTTCTCTCAAACCAAACAGTAATTATGAGTGTTTTAAGTTTGATTGCTAGTTTGTATAATGGTGGAAGTGTCCTATTTTAAGGAAGAGGCTATGAGAATCTTCATTTTGTTCTTTTGATCTATGGGAAGTATTGGTTAAAATGGCATCCATATATGTACTCCATGTCCTCAGTATTTTAAAACTAAAGTATTGAAAGAATAATTAGTAGTAGTGTTCTACAAGAAAATTAAATTATAATTTATTATGCAGTGTTCAAAAATGTACATCATAAAATCTTTTGTAATTTTTATCTATTGCATTTTAATGTGGAACATTCTGCAGTCACAAAAAGTTGGGGAAAGTGCTTCTCAAGTTTAGCAAAAACTTGGGTCTTTTGAATAAGAGGTACATATCATAAAGCTACATTTAGAATTTTAGTTGTGCACATTCCATGTAACTTGAACTGTTTCTTATGCAGATTTTCACATATTGATATGAGTGTGCCAGACAAACTTTTTATTTTAAGAATGTATGGATTTCTTTTTAATACTGTAATTTAAAAATTGTATGTATTACTTGAAAAACTGAGCTCCATTTAGGTTTCCATTAGAGACTAGAAATATAATTAAAGTCAATTGTAATAGTTTTTTCTGTCTCCTTTATTTTTGACTTTTTAAATTTGCTTTCTTTAAAAAAATGTTGAATTTGACTTGAGATTGAGAAGGAATCTTTTATTGTATTTCAAATTAAGATCAAGAATTCACTGATAGCTCTGTTCATGAACATGCAATTTTTATACTTAGCTGCGCTAAGTGTTGCATTTAGATTTTGAGCATAAATCTTTTTATTTTGTAACATAAAAAAAGAATATATTTGAGCATGTCAAATTTTATACATTTACACTATATTATCATGCTATACTATTTCTTATTTTTATTTTATTGATTTTAAAATATAATACAATTCTAGTTTTATAAATTTTAAATTTCATTAAGCATGTTTTCCATAGCTCTTACAGTAACATGTTCCCTTTTATTAATTTTCAATGTGAAAGATTGAGTTCAGTGTGCAGGGTCGTACCCAGCGAGTTTCAAGAAAACTTGATTATTTTATTAACATTTTTAATGCTTCATACTTTGTCTTTTTATAGCATATTATACTTTTCGCTTGTAATTCTTAGCTGCTGTGCAAGCAATAAAAAAACTGCTATTCTTAGCAATACAAAATTTTAGTTCTGAGTAATGCAAAAGGATCATATTTCCTTAATTTGTACACTGACTTTAACTGACAGATATTTTGCTCCTACTAGCTGAAATTTAATGTTTTTTTTTTTAATCAATTGGCTTCAATTTGGTCCAAACTATTGCCATTTGTATTGCAAGCAGGCTGCTTTGAATTGTTTAGGCCTGTCATTTTCATATTTCAAATTGTTTCATTCAAGGTCATGTGGTGACTCAGACTTGTAGCCCTACTTATATGCATTTAGGTAATTCAATTTGATAAGTGAAAAGAGATTACTTAAGTATGAAATATATTTGATTTTAATTTAGTCTCCACATAGATCACTTAACTCCAGTTTGTAGTTGCTACCTTTGTTTAAGAAAATATCATTTTGAACATTTAAGTTTAAAATGAAATTACCTGTTTAAAAAAAACCTATCTGAAATTGCTTAATGATTTATATGTGACATCCGCTTAACTTCAACTGTGTAAATTCACAAACAACCTCTTTTTACTCTAAAGCCAAACAGTTGAACTTTTAAGTATCACCTACCAATATGAAAAGTATCTTGTGTTTTTTATAGCTAGCTCTGCTGGTTTATTACTAAATAGTAAATATCTTTTATGTAGGAAAATGATTTTGAGTTGAATGTAGAGAATTAATCAGTAACTCGCACTTTACTCAGATAGTAGCTAAAAAGATAAATATTCTGCTTAATGTGTATGCACATCTTTATCAGTAAAAACATCTTGAAAAAAAAGGCACATATGGAAAATATATATACATTTATTTTATTTAAAAAAATATTTTATTTAAAAACAAATGTAGTTATATATCTACTATATTTTACTTAATTGTTAAAACATTTTTACAATTCTAGTAAAACTTAAAAGCCTGACCAACCTATGAAATAAACTAACTTCCTAGGGGTACCATTACGATTGGTTTCAAAATGATGTTCTTACTCACAAATCACTGATGCTGGATCAATTTGTGCATTTAACTCAAAACAAGAACAGAAAATAGTTTTGGAAATCAATTGTTTTTGCAAAGGTGTCTTAACCTTCATAGATTTGCCTTTCTAATAATATTAAATCTAAACTTTTGCCTGTAAAGCTGAAGGTTACAAATGCATATGAAATTGTATAAGCATTCCAGACCCTATAATCCAAATTGATCGTGTTTGACACCAACTTAGATTGTGCAGACTGCGTAGTGGAATTAAAGAGAAACATTCAGTTTTTATGCAAATTATATAGCTAAGAGCTAACTAACACACAGATTCGGAGAGAAAAATGTTCTTGAAATAAGATCCCTCCAAAACAAAATTAACTTTTTAGAATAATCTGAATGGCAAGAGTTATAAAGAAAAGCTAAAATTTATAGCAAAACAGTTTTGCAACTCAGCAAGCTATTGACACATTGTAGACCATTGCGAGATAGGGAGGGGGGGGGGAGAATACACTATTTACAGTATCTCAAGTGAAGTAGACCTTGGATAAAGAGGATTTGTATTAGTGGTACTCTACTGCAATGAATATTATGTATGTGCATACATATTTAGTAGAATCTAGCATGTTTTGAAATTATTTCTTGCTTTGTTACAAACACTTGACTCAATGCAAGTCCTGTTGATTTGTTCTCAATAATGAAATTAATTTCAATTTTTTTTAAACATGTTCCTTAATATTTTGTTTTTGCACCAACTTGCTTCAAAGATTCATTATATTATAGCACTTTACTTGGCACTTAATGAAGCATATTATAATAAATTTCTTTTAAAATTGATTTGCAAGAAATCTTATGCAAAGGTTGAAGTGCAAGAAGACTTCAAATTGTATTCAGTTATTGTTCTGTACTATAATTATTTTAGGACTTTTGCATTCTAAATTTAGTTTTATGAATAATAATAGTTATAACTTTAATTTGTGTACACTGTTAAATTAACATGTAATAGTTGCTGTGCTTCTCTAGTGTCTTGGATTTTAAAATTCCTTTTATTGAAAAAATCATTCTGTAGCTCAAGTTTTTGCCAAATGAAACTCGGTGTAACTTTTTATGAAAGTTTATTTGTGATTATATCGCATTTTTTTATTTCCGGTGCTCTGTAAAATGCTTAATTGCAATATATGTTTTATTTTACAATATTGAAATTTGAAGTTACTTTGTTTGTGATCTAAAAAGACAGCATATACTTTTGCTCACATATTTACCATTGCATAAAAAATTACTTCAAAATAACCTCTGTTTATCAGCATGATGAATTTATTATTAATTTTCAAAGATATATGTCTAACTAGTATAAAGAATGGATTTTATGATATAAACTTCTACTTTTAAATAAATTTTTAAAATGTTTTTTTCTGATTGTATAAGGAGAACGAAAGTTTTGTGAGGGAATAGTTTAACAATACGATTTTAAAAATTATTATTTCTTTAAAATGATATTTTATAAAAGAAAATAGTTTTATCATTTACACTTAATATTTCCATCAAATCAAAATATTTATTATTGTTAAATATTTGAGTGTTTTCGAAAGAGGATGTATATGTGTTTATGTGGAAAAGATTGTTTAATGCTAAATGTATTAAGAGGATATTTTTTTTTGTTTTATGTTTTGATTAGATTGTTTTGTAAAATGATTTGTTTCCTCTATTTTTAAAATCCATACACAGAAATGAGTTTAAAAACTTTCCAAAGATGCATGCATTGCATTTGATTTTGGAAATTAATATCTGCAATAAAATTGATATCTTTATGGCTTATAACAGACCTTTAGGTTCTTATCTGTCGCACATATTTTTTCAAATGTGATATTGTAATTTAGTTCCAAGTTTATTTTAAATACTTGCAAAATTTAGACAGTAACAAATTGGCGATGAAGCTCATTATTTAAAACATAAAACCCTGAAGTTTGTGGAAAACTCTTAATACATATATATTTTACTGCTTGCTTCTTGAACTTTATTAAGTTTTACATGCTTTATGGAGCTTCAAGCCAATTTTGATGCTAAGATTTCCAAACAGCCTTTTAAATAATAAATTACCCCTTTTCTGTATGTTCAATATGAAATGTTAAGAATGAAATTATCTATATTTTTGTTATGTAAAATGATGTTATTTGTTCTTTTCTCCATAGTATTTAAACGTTTGATTTTATGTTAGTCCCTTTATTGTACATATGAATGCACGAATATGGAGAACTATTAAATTGTTTTATTTGAAGTATAAAAACCGTTCATTCCTCTTGTACCACTTGCAACTTTACTATTTCCTAATTTTCTTTATTTTAATTTTTACTTTTTTAAAAATAGAATTTGCTTTTTTTCTCATTTGAGATGCTGAAAGCTTTTCAGTGATTTATAATTTTTTTTTTCTCCCCCGTCCTCCCATTTCTATTCCACGTCAAACTTCTGATGATCAGAGTTTAAACAATAAAATGCTTGTTGTAGTAAATTCTCCTACTTTTTTTCTTAAATGAGTAATTTTCTGTACAGTCTAAATAATGTTGCACTCTGGTTATTATTTTTGTAAAAGAAATTTTTGTATTTCTTCATTGATTCCATAAATAGCCAATTGTGGAAAAAATCTGTTCATACCCACTGGCTATTTTTGATACAATTGTAAAACATCAAACAATAAAAAATTTCAAAATGCTGAATTGTCATTTCTATCGAATAATTGCATAATGCATCATTTCCTTTCAGTTGTCACTTTTTCTGAATTACAAGCTAATGGTAAAACTCATATATTGCCAAGGAAAATAAAGGCACTATCTGCAGTTATGAGTTTTTGAGATATTTGAAGAAACCTGGTTTGGGGGAGGGGGATTCCTTATTAAAAATAAGAAATGTTAGATTTCATTATTTTTAGTTAATTTCAAACAAGCAAGCTTGTATGACAAAGCTAAAGTACAACGGGCCTAACTAGTAATGCAAATAAATGAAAAATAAAATATTTGCAGTTGCTGTCTTTTACCTTTCCATGACAATATAGTGATGTAAACTTTTAATAACCAAATAAAATGAGAATTCCTGTTTGTAATTTTCTTTTTTTTAATTGAACTATAAACCAACTGTTCCAAAATGGATTGATGATTTTAAAAATTAAATAACAAGTCCAATGTAACCTATGTTAATTTTATTCTTGCGGATTATGAACGTGCAAAGTCAGGACTTTGGTGTTTATTTTGCCAGTAGTGCAAAATTTTGATAATAGACAGCGTACGGCTTCATATTGCTACGCATGCATGCAATTTTCATATGAAAACTTATTTTTTGTCAAAGAGACACCTGTATAACAATGTCAGCATTGTTAAAAATGGGTCTTCAATGGACTAGGGGAGCGGTCCCTTTCATTGGGAAATTTCCGTGTCATTGCATTGAATTACAACAACATGAGTTTTCCACTAACATGCTTCAGATCTTAATCCATGTGGTTTCTTTTTTAAAGCTTGGTGGATAGTTAGAATCAAAACAATCCTCAACCAATTGACGTGATGAACATTTACAAGAAAACGGCAATAAAAAGCATGCTAATCAGTAAGCCATCTCTGAGACCAATATAACCTGAAAAACTGCGTATCATCAAATCAAGTAGGTCTTCTATTTTTTTTTTTTTTTATGCAGAGGCCATCAGCTTTGACGTACGCCAGGACTGCATACGATGCGACTTGCCTCCTGACAAACACAGGACAGATTTGGAGCACAGAGAGGTTGAAATAACATCCATGGGTAAGGCGGGATTCAAACCTGTGGCCTTTTGCTTACAGAAGACTAGTTCTAGGCCATGGAGGTCCCATGTCTTCTTTTTTTTATATAGAAGCCACCAGCTTCGATATACATGAGGACTGGTACTATGCACCTTGCTTCCTGACCAACACAAGACAGACTTACGGCACAGAGAGGTTGAAATAACAACCATGTGCAGGGCGGGACTCGAACCCACAACCACTTGCTTATGAGAGAAGACTCGACCTCTTAGCCACCGTGGCCCCCAGGTCGTGCATCTCTGCATCCATAATCTTTGACACTGGGCAGTGAACTCGCCTTTATTCCGGGACAGTTGCTGTTGCTTTCCAAGCATGTCCCTAATGTGCTGTATTGACAATAGCTCTTAACTGAGGCTCGACCAACGCATCAGCACCAATGGCTCTAAAATTCGGCTTTTGGCATCGTTGGCCGATGCTAACTTAGAGAAAAAAAATCGACCTTACAAAACATTTAAGTGTCGATAGTTTTCAAAACGGAAAAAAGGAGGGTGAAAAACGTAGCTTCTATCTATTTTTACTTAAAAATTGAAAGTACAAATAGCACCCGAAGTCTGACAGCAAAAGGACCAAGATAGAAAAATTTAATGCATTTTAATTTTAATAAGTACTGTAATAGTACAGTTTTGGGTGATCAATTTAGCACAGGAAACAAGTTTCAAGTTTGAGCAATCAACTTATGTCGATGGGACAAAATTTCCGAATTTTTACCTACCTGATATTATCCCCTTGTTTGTCACATCCTTGGGCTTTTTATATATTGCTGGACGAGTCACACAGCATATAGAAGAATATTGTCTTGCTATACTGCTAAAATTACTGGTTGCGATTGGCACCTTTCCAGGGTGAAACGCTTGTAGCACCAGCGGCACCCTGTAGGAAGCAGAGATTTCACACGTAGCTTGAGTGAAAAACTGGCACCCTCAACCCAAGGAGCACCGCTGACGAAAGATGGAACCGCGTATAGGAGAGAATAATAGCACCCTCACTTCACTATAGGGTAGTTGTGACCTATTGAATATCCCTTTTTTAACTACTAAATATTGTTAAGAGGCTTACAAAACACAAAAATTCACCATTGCCGAATTTTAAAACACAACGGTTGATTCTTAATGATTTTTTAAAAACCCACGCGCAAAAAAAGCGCTCCTTGAAACCGAAACCCGTGACGTCGGATGGCAGTAACTTTCACCCTTTCATCCATAAAAATTTGATTTTTGCTATATTATCGTTTCATTGCGGGATTTTCTCCTTCCGTAATCAATACCTTAAAGTCTACTAATTCACTATTTAAAACTGGATTAATCAAAGAGCAATCCAATACCCTGCTAGGGGTGATTGTTTTGATATTTTTTGGCGAAATTCGTATTCAAATTTTTAGAACGGATCACTTGGCGAGGAAAAAAAATTACGGCAGTGCAGAGCGAACAACAGTGCGGAAGCCGGAGAAACCGGTTTCTCGAGCTCCTCGCATCTAAAGCTTCTCGCTCTTTCTTCGCCTTAGTAGAAAGTTCAAAAGCGCCAACGAGTGCCCAGTGACGTCACTCCCGCTTGAAATTTAAAAAATTATTTAAAAAAAACTACTTGTCGCAGAGCAAAAATTTTTTCACCGTTGGATGTTCATGTATGTTGCTCTATCATATAAAAATAAAATTGAAAAATCGAAAACTTCCCTATTGCGGATCCCCCCTGTACTGTGCGTTTTAGTTTTTCAATTGTGTTTACTTTTATTTGTTATTTTTATTCAAGAAGTCTTAGTACATTTTTCACCTTGAATTCCGATTTGAAAATGATCGAAACTTGTAATTTAAGGCATTTTCTCACAGTTCAGACTTTCCAACACATTTTAAAAGAATTCATGACTTAGATTCATCTGTTCGTGCTCTAACTCTCGTATATCCACTTAATCACTCAGCAGTTTTTAATGCTAGCAGGCCCGTGCCCAGGATTTTGAAAGGGGGGGGGGGTAAAAAATATTTTCGGTGCTAAGTCATATTGACAACATACATAAAAAAAAGGAAAAAAGAAGTTTTATTCAGTATCTTTTTTATTTTTAGCTTACTTTTTAAAAAGTTCTGTACTTTTTCTACAATAATTACTTATTTTTACATTTAAATCTATTTTACAGAAAGTACATCATAATAAGAAACTTAAAAGTTAAATATTGTTAAAGCCCTTATTTTTGCAAAATGAAGAAAGATATTGATGATTTTACGAATTTTATTTTATATGAACATGACCGAAAATTGATTATACTAGATATAAGGTTGAAATATTTCACGAGGTTTAAATTTTCGTATTACGACAGACAGCAGTGAAAAATATGTTTGAAAACATAAATAAAATGAAAAAGGCTCAAATCTTCAGTTGGAAAAAGACGAGTAGTTTAGGGTAACTATTAGGGATCGGGACGATAAATCGGCAGAAAAAAATATTTTTAAAATATTATTCCTTAAAGTACACACTAAGAAACGGATGAATAATTTTATTAACAGTAATAATAATCCTCACAGTTGATATAAAGTTTTTTTGAAAACTAATTCTCCTACTTAGAATTGTTCCATACATGGACAATGTTGCAACATTCTTTATGTGGCGCTAATTTTCTCCTTAGCTTTTAGATAACCTCTAATTTTCAAAGAATATAAAAGTATTGAATTAAATTGCTACTAATTATTAAAAAATATAAATTATAAAAATATTTTTGAAAGAAAATTGTACCGACTTCAGAATTTAAATCGGCAAGTGCTCTAAAAAGTAAGAAATAATTTTATTCTTTGAACACCGTCAATACTACATTTAAACATCAGTTTTGAAGTCGGTGCAAAAACACTAATTCGAAACTATAATTCAACTATAAATATAAATTTTAATTAATGGGGATTCTACATTGACAACCACATATTTATATAATGGTACAAATAGTCAGCCCTTAATTTTCAATGATTTCTCTGAAAAATGTTAGCAAAATCTAGTAAACATCTTTTTACCAATAGTTTTTGTGCCGACTTCAAAACTTATGTTAAAATTTAGGTTCGATGGTGTTCAAAGAATAAAATTATTTTTTACCTTAGAGCACTTTCTGATTGAAGTTCTGGAGTCGGTACAATTTTTTTTTCAAAATTATTTTTATTTTATTATTTTTAGTGTAAATGTACTTCAGAAATGAGCTGTAGAACTTCACTGATGTACCGGTTGCTGTTCAGGTTACGCACACTTCGTAGCAATTGAGATCGTCCGTGATATGATATGGCACCCCAGACAATGACTCCAGGTGTTCGTCCACTGTGACGTTCGATAATGTACTCTGGAAGGTGGCGTTCACCGACATAGCGTCGGACGCGAATGCGGCCATCATAGTGCCACAAATTAAAGCGAGATTTGTCAGAAAATACAACATACTGCCAATCAGCACGCCAGTCCCTATGCTGATTGGCCCATTTGTAGCCGCAGGCGGCGATGGTTTAGCGTGAGCGGGATCCTGTATAAAGGAGTACTTGCGCGCAGTCCACGCCCTAAGTAACACACTTCGTTTTTTAAAGGTTGTAAAATGGTTATTAACGTTGTGACAACGTATTAAAAACATTTATAAAACGTTTTTTGTGCTACCTGGGGCTGCGAATTGACGAAGCAACGACGTCTACGAATTGACGAAGCACACATTGAAACACCTGTAGCTGTTGCCCACTGTGCTACCAGTTGTCTAGAAGAAGCTGTACGGTCCGTCAGTACCATGCGGATCAGTTGTCTATCATCGCCCGCTGACGTCACATTTCGGATTTCCGAGTTGTCAGACACTCGTCCGTCCACTGCTTCCAAACACGCATCAGTGTGCTGCTGTTACGCTGCACACGAGCGGCTACTTCACGATAAGACAATCCAGCTTCACGAAGGCCAATGATCCTCCCCCGTTCAAACTCCGTAAAATGTTGAAACCTTGCTCTTTTTCGTCTTAGAGGCATAAGCAATGATGTCTGATTTAACGTTTATCACAAGCAGATAACCACCTATAACCATACACGCCTTGCTGCAGCCGTCTATTTATTCGGATAAATCCGGCGTTCAGAGGGCGCTGCTCAGCGTACGCATGCGCTACGCGTCTAAAATTCTAATCATTTGCATATCATACCCTACTTTGCATTTGCTGAAAATCTCAGCCCATTCGCGTAAGTCCTTCATATTGTTGCAATTTTCAATGAGTTTATATATATATATATATATATATATATATATATATATATATATATATATATATATATATATATATATATATATATATATATATATACAGTGCGTCTCGAAATGATAGGTCCACCCTTATTTTTCAAAATTTCGACTCTTAATTGAGAATAAGAATCACTTTTTTTGATAGTGATTATATATATGTAATTGTTATAACTATGTTTGATGAAATTTCTTAAAAATAAATCATTTCTTCTACTTTGATGTAAATTTTAATTTTCAGACCGTTTCAAAAAGATAGGTCCACCTTCAGAAATTTTACACCAACCACGTTTATTTCCAAAAATTTGCATAAGTATCGTTGCTTAGTCTTACTACGGGATTATGCTTGCTGCTGTGGAGGTATTTAAACAGATTTGAACAGCACTTTGTAGTCAAACAAAACGGCTTGTTGTTGTAGTCTTTCGCTGGTTGAGCAGGGGAAAATTGATGCATTTAAACAGTCTCGAAAATTGAATAGAGAAAAATAGGTTTTGAACAGATCGCAAAGTGTTGCAAACATTTTTTTTCTATTTAGAAATGCTTATAGCAGTAAAAAATCATCTGGCCACCCATCAAAAGTGACACCCCGACAACGAAGCACTATCGTAAGGGACCTAAAATCTAGAAATAATGAGCATATCCACTTTGGCCAAACAACTAAACCCTTCAATATCAAAATCTACATTCCACAGAGCGGTAAAGAAAATCGGCAATTTAGTTTACGGGAAAAGGAAAGCGGCTCCGAAATTGACTAAAAAGCACAAAGAAAAGAGATTGAAATTCGCGAAGGAAGTGATGTCCTGGCAACAAGATGGGTATCGTGTGATATTCAGTGATAAAAAGGAATTCAACTTGGATGGTCCAGATGGTTGGCATTATTACTGGCACGATCTGCGTAACGATAGACAAATATTCTCGAAGAGGCAAGCTGATAGTGGTTCCGTTATGGTGTGTGCCCGATTCAGAGGGAAAGGAAAAACTGATATAGCATTTGTAGACAATCGTTTGAATGCTGCTGTCTATAGCAAGCTGTTTGAACAATATTTTTTTCCACAATCAGAACCCATTGAGGGCCCATGCTTCATGTTCCAACCGGACAATGCTCCTCTGCACTCTGCAAAGTCCACTTTTAATGGTTTCTGGATAATGTTGTACATATTATCGATTGGCCACCTTGCAGGGCCTCAACCTGAATCCAGTAGAAAACATGTGGGGTATACTCGCAAGAGCGGTGTATGCAGGCGGAAGGCAGTACAACTGTACTGCAGACTTAAAAAGGGCTATTTCCTCCGAATGGTCAAAAATCGGGACAAATTGTTTACAAAAACTTGTAGAAACCATGCCAAATAGGATTTATGAGCTTATTCAGAAAAAAAATCAGAAAAATTTCTTATTAATTCAACATTTATTTGATGCTTGGTTCAGTGGACCTATCTTTTTGAAACAGCTATTTCATCTAATTTTAGTTTCCCTCATTACTCCTATTATTTGTAAATTATTTATGAGCTATTTTACATTGAATGAAATAATGTAGTTTATAAAATAGTACTTTGTGCACAATACAACCTTTTTTTCCAGCATAACTTTCGTTTTTATTGGTGGACCTATCATTTCGAAACGCACTGTGTATATATATATATATATATACATATATATATATATATATTATATATATATATATATATATATAGATATAGATATATATATATATATATATATATAGATATATATATATATATATATAGATATATATATATATATATATATATATATATATATATATATATATATATATATATATATATATATATATATATATATATATATATATATATATATATATATATATATATATATATACACATACACATACATATATACATAAACTCATACATGCATAGGGTGTTCCCGTTCAACCTGCATGTCCTTTATGTTCGCTACTGTTCGTTCTCGATGAATACTTCCACCTGCAAAAATGGTCAAAATAAGTCGCAGAGTTAAGATATCAAAAGTTTGAAGTGAAGTAAGAGCGAAATAAAAAAAATACGAAATCTAACTCTTTGTATGGATATTAGGTTCCCTAACTTATGTTTAGGGAAATGAAGAGCATAAAAAAAAAAAAAAAACAATTCGAACTAAATAAGTTTTAACATTAGTAAGACTGATATTCATCGAGATATGAGATGCAGCGGTTTGGGATTTATAGCACTTTACACTCACTGTCAATAAGTCCTTTTAGGGGGAAATATAGCGGCTAACAAGGATTAAGAGCCAGTTTTTATAAGAGTCAGGCAGGTCAGATACATACCATTTTTGATTTCGATCAAAATTTTGCAGTTGTTTCTTCTAATGATTTTAGAAAACACATATTTTTCTTTTCCCCCAAAACAATATCTGGGGACTTCTAAAAATTCCGAAAGTTGGTACCGACTTAATGTTTTTCTAAAATCGACCTTGTTAAAAATTCAATTATCTCAGCTCGTTGCGCATCAACCAAATTATTTTTTGCGATTACATCATCACATGTAGTGTCCATATCGAAATATATTTTTAATTTTATAGCTGACCGTGGGGGGATCCTGTCAGGGGCGGTCCAACTTCGCCGAAGATAGTGAAAATCTGTCATGTTTGAGGCCCTCTAGCTCCCTTCATTGAAGGTCAGTAACGATTTTCGCATGAAACCTAGTTAGTACTATATATATATATATATATATATATATATATATATATATATATATATATATATATATATATATATATATATATATATATATATATATATATATGAGCGATTCCATACCAAATCACCGAAAAAAAAAAAGTTGGTCGCACGACCGACTCGGATTTTTTTTTAATTTGGTACACAGATTGATGGTATAGAGGTATGAAAAAGCCCAAAAGGAAAGTTACCTGCTCCACTTATTTTCTGAGATACATGCCCTCAAAGTTTGTCCGCCACGTCAAAATACTAAAAAAGTGATGTTATTTAATCATTTTTTATAAAAAATCGTACTCATGCAAAATAAAAGTGTTAGATATCTATGGAAACTAGTTACTCCAGGCATTCTGGAAAAAAAATACTAGAACGTTCATAATGAAAATTGCCAAGGTACAGGGCTCTTTGAAGTTGTCACCACAAAAACTTGATTTTGCAGATTTTGCTAAAATTGAGGCATTTATTGCAAAAAAAAGCAAACAAAACCAAAGTTTTCTCACTTTCTGGTAGTGTACAGGTCCTCCCTGTAAATTGCTACGCAAGAAATTTTTTGGGTTTCTCACTCCTTCTTGGAAATATTTTAGCTTAAAGATAAGCCGTAAGGCAAAAAATGCGTTTTTGGCCATCTTGGCAGCCATTTTTCTCATTAAGGGGGAGCAGTAGAAACTTTAATTTTTTTTTTAAACAAGCCACTGATATGTTAGCTATTCACAGGAAAAGAGTTTACTTTTGGTTATTTCTCCCATTAAGAGATATCCTGCTGACAGTATATGCATGTTTTTCGCAACGACCATATGCTTTTGTACCCCTCTCATGGACTTAAAATTAATTAAACCAAAAAATAATGGTATATTTATTATTAGCTGTATTATCTACCCAATATGTCATGAAATTTAATTTATTAAATCATTGAACAATAAATTAGA